>JASSUY010040591.1:0-23766 GCA_032466535.1 Forpus xanthops | reverse complement strand
CGCAGCCTTCTCTTCTCCAGGCTCAACAGCCCCAACTCTCTCATCCTATCTTCATACGGGAGGTGCTCCAGTCCCCTCATCATCCTTGTGGCCCTCCTCTGCACTTGCTCCAACAGTCCCGTGTCCCTTGTATGTTGAGGACACAAGAATTGCATACAATACTCCAAGTGAGGTCTCACCAGAGCAGAGTAGAGGGGCAGGATCACCTCCCTCAACCTGCCAGCCACACTCCTATGGATGCAGCCCAGGATACGGTTGGCTGTCTGGGCTGCAAGAGCACACTGCTGGATCATGTTCATTTTCTCATCGACCAACACCCCCAAGTCCTAGGGCTGCTCTAAATCTCTTCTCTGCTCTATCTGCAGCTGTGCCTGGGATTGCTCCGACCCACATGTAGGACCTTGCACTTGTCATGGTTAAACTTCATCAGGTTAGCATCAGCCCACTTCACAAGCTTGCCAAGGTCCCTCTGGATGCCATTCCCTCCCTCCAACGTATCAACCAAACCACAGAGTTTGGTGTCATCAGCAAACTTGCTGAGGGCGCACTCAATCCCCCTGTCCATGTCAGCCTCGTCATTCGATTACAAGGTTGACACCTTGTGATATGCTCAATAAATGCCATTTTGCTATACGATGACAGTTCTGCTCTTCATTTGGAGGCTTGCAGTTTTGCATTTCCATATCTTTAAACTATAGTTTAATCAGGACTGCATTATACAAGTAAAGAAGGACATTAGCTTAGAGCCTGTCAGCTGGCTGGAAAGTCATGGTAATGAATGATTTTCACAACCCCACTGCTGCTGGCAGCTGTCATCCTTTCTAAGGATACAAAATTAATGGCTCCAACTGCAGGAGCTTATGCACAGCTCCTGCACAATGCATTGGCAGTCTGTCCCCAGTACTACCCATGCAGCCACGCTGACGCATGAAGTCTTTGCTGCATTGTTTCCCTGAAAGGAAGTAGGCATCTGTTTATCACCATCTTGTTTGTTTACAGTGAAGATAGTACATACACCATTCTCTGCCAATGGGTACAACCAATGGGTACAAAAGGATCAAGGAAAGACAGGTCCACACCTCATCAATGCTGTGTTGTCAGTGCTTTCTGCTGACTTCCTTCAGTCACTTATTCCTGGTCCTGACTCATCACCATTGCAGCAGTCAGCGCTTTCTGTTGGCAGCACAGCCTTAGGCCATAAAACCCACTGAGGACTTGGAGTAGATAATCATGTGTCTTTCCAAGCTGCTGGTGGGATTTTGTTCAAATCTTTATTTTAATATTCAGTTCACAAGCATCTGATTTTGTTCTCTTGGATATTAAAGGTTACATAATTAATCATCAGCTAATAGCAGGGAAGATTAGGAGCTCTTCACACCTGTACTTCTTCTACTTGTAGATGCTGTGAAAGGAATCCATTACCAGCAGCAGAACTGTTCCCCATGCCACCACCCTGTTCTTTCAATTAAAAATCGTTGAATGGGTGTTCAGATTTCATTTCTGATGCATTTCCACAATGAGAATGAAGAAGGCATTTATTGAAACCAGTAAGAATTTTATTAAAAAATTACCAACATGACCACACATCTTCTCTAAACAAGATCAGAAATGAAACATTTTAACCCCTGGGGACTTGTAGCATTACTTGCCACACTTGTTTAAAGAGAAAAAGACAATCTTTATTTTCTACAAACGAAGGAAAACTTGGCAATGTAATATTGAAACTGCTCAACAAACTCACTGAAAAAAAAAAAATAAAAATCAAACTTTGCTTAAAAAGATTCCTTGCAGCAGGGGAAATACAGAATTTTCCCATCTTCTATTTTCTTCCCTTCCAAAAAAAGGGAAAGGGAGGGAAATCTTCCACTGCTCTTCCTCTCCCCTTTCCCTTTCCAAGGGCTTCTTTTAGCAGTTATTACAAATATTTTTGTAAAAGCCAAGCCAAAGCACGAGGCACGAAGTGAACCTTATCTGCATGTCATTTAACCAGGAGAACAACTATTCTCGGATGTTTATAAAATATTGCTACTAATGAGATTGCTGAAGCTTAGTCAATGGAAAGTTGGGACAGAATTTGCAATTGTCATGCTTGAAGTAAGTCTCATGTACTGCCAACCTAGTGCAAACCCCTGCTCTGGCCAGCTGTGTCCTCTGGCTGAGAACATGCTTTCTAACATCTTTTGCTCAGACCCTGTATAATTCAATCATACCTCAGTTATTTTGTGACCTCCCAACTCTGTGAAGAAGACAGCATGTTATCAATACCTACGTGACAAGCTCTGCTGAGCATGTATTCAGATATAGGGAGGAGCTATATGTCTAAATACGGCTAATCCACATTTGGACAGAGAAGCAGCAGTGCAGAGTGCTGTTACAGTGATTTTGGCTCAGCAAAGCTTTCCTGAGTAGCAGGGCAGGCATACAGAAAAAAAACTAAATCCCTACTAGGTCACTGGAAGCACCCAGTAGGTTTGCTTCACCAAGATTCACCTGGAACTAGAGCCCTTCACAACCAACAGGACATCCTGAATGAGGCCTTCCCCTGTCACTATCAAACCAAGGTGAAATCCATGCCATTTAAGAGAATTATTTTAGCAACATTGCCCTGACTGCGTAACAGCAGATGGACTTCAGAAAACTCTTCTCCAACCATATAAAAACAAAAACATAAAGATAGTTACTTCAAAGACTGACATGAATTTTCCACTTCTAGGCAGAGTCAATGTCAGATGACTGACAGAAGTAACAAAAAAAAGTGATAACTTGTTTAGCCCCCCCTTTCATGTAAAATCAGAATAGCAGAAAATAGGAAATGTTACAATATACTTACAGGTACCTGAAGTACCACCAGTGGTTATGGCTTGTTCCGAATTTTAGATGACTTTTATGATATCTATTTTAGTAAACTGACTGGCAATGGTCTCTTCTGGGAAGAGATAGGAATTCTAATTTTGAACTCCTGTTCTGAAGCCCACCTGACTGCAGGCTTGCATCAGTAGTGTCAGTGATCACTGCACCAGGACTTAAATGCTAGTGTAAAACCAAAACACTCCTTGCCCACCACTCCCTCCAAAATCTAAAAATTAACCCAGAAAAGCATCAGTTTTACATCTTCAAGAAGTTGAAGAAACTTCACCCCTTCAGTTTCCTTAAAGGGACACCAACTCCCCCCAAAATCACTATAATATATTGCATGTGAACATAAGTTTGCTTTGTGAGCTGGACTGACCCCTTTCATGGGGGACCCCTTAAGATGTATGGTAGCTTCCTGGTGCAGGAACTGATGTATGGGGATGATAAAGTATGTTGATGCACAATACATTTACAGCAGGTACTGTCATCATTTCAAACTGAAGTTTTTAAGGTTTACACATGAAACAAATTCTTAAGCTTCAAAGCTGTTCATGTAACCGATGTTTCATTCGGTATCTACAAAGATTTGAAGCAGTCCTACAATCTGCAGGTACCTTTTGTATGAATGCATTCCTGCTGGCTGAAAGACCAGGAAAAAAAAAAAAGAAAAAAATCAAGAGTAAAAGCTATGACAACAGCTTTGTGCTCCAGAGAGGAGACGATTTTAAAACTCAGATTATTTAAGTAAATTCTTCCTGTCAAAAGGAAAACTGCATGTGGGCCATGTGCCTGCTGCTTACAAAAAACATTCCAATTTTATCTCATTTAAAAATTCTTTAATTATTACACAACAGCACTTTTGTGATTGCGTTATCAAATACGGAACATGGCTATTACACAATCTGGATTGTTCTAAAGTGAGTGTTTTGAGGCTGTAATGATATAAAATGAAATTGCAGCTTGCAATTTAGTCAATCTCTCCAGAGAAAACTTGAACATTAAGAAACTTGGAATAAAGAGCCTTAGGAAACGTTGCTCTCAAAAGGCAACTTCCTACCTTCAGACACAATTCCCTCTTCATCCTCATCATAGGAACCAATCCTATTCATAGAGTGAATCCTTGTGCTCCAGACCAGCTTTCTACATTGGCGTATATAGTCAAACAAGTCTGCCTTTAACTGCTTTTTTCACCAGTTCTTAAATTCCCCCTGGTATCCACCACAACTGCTTTGATTGTCGTAAGGCAAAAGATGTAATTAAACACAATAAACAATGCTTATTACAGCTACAGTTCTTTTGATACTATTCTTCTGTATTAAAGTATGGTAAAAAAATAAGTTACTAGTATGCACATTAATAAATAGAATAAATGAAGTCATAAAATAATTTAGACTGTAAAGAACCTCTGGAGGTCAACTGAATCCAACACTCCACTCAAAGCAGGTCTAAATCTATTAGGATGCTGAGGTAATTCACTTGACCATCTCCAAGGGCTGAGATTCCGTAACATCTTTGGTTTCAGTGCTTGATCTTCTTCATAGTAAAACCCAAAAATAACCTTTCTTACCCCCTTAAATGTAACTGGAATTACTCTGTGTCCATTGACACTCATCCTGTTTCATGGACCTTCAAGACCAGTCTTGCAGTGAATCCCCTCTCTGAAGAGACCGAAAACAACAATAAGACCTGGTCTTAGCCTTGCGAATAAAGTCCAGAAAAGACACTATGGCTCTGCTGTGGTCATGTCTCTTTCCATAGGGGCACTTGCTGCTTGTGCTCACCTGGCTGTCCACCATGTCCCCAAGCCCTTTTTTGGAAAGCAGCTTTCTGTTCAGTTCAGGACCCCTGCCTGCACTGCTACATGAGGTTATTCCATCCCAGATGCAGGACTCCACATTTGGCTTTGCTGAACTTCACGATGCTTCTACCACTCAATGCCTTCAGCCTGCTGCATTTCCCCTGAATCGCAACCCTGTCCTCCAGCATACAGACTTGCTTCCCTCCCAGACTGGTATAGAACAGGATTAGACATGGAAGACTGAATATATACTAGTATGTCTTGAAAATCACTTCTAAGGAAAGAAACCTGCACCACTGACGGACAAATCAGTTCCTGTGTTATGCAGCCAAAAGTGTAACTGCAGACAGCAAGCAGGAAGGCTGGCAAGTGACAACAACTTTCCACATGTAGATGAATTCCAGAACTTTGGGAGCAAAGAGGGGAAAAGGTACATGGATGGAATAAGGTGAAGGCAAGTCATTAATTTTTCCCTTCAACCTTAAATGCAAAATTGTTTTAAGCGATTTCTGTTTCTTTCCAATATTCACATTCACCTCACTCATCAATCACTACAGAGAACTCTGAAAAGGATCCTGAATTTTCTTAAAGGTCCTATGATACATTCCACAGTGCAAACGTGCTAAGGAAACAGAAGAAAGTGTGAAACCCTAGCTGAAAACCCCAGAAACTTAAGAAAACCTTCAAATTACAACAGCTGAACAGCACAGGGTTTTGTTCCTTCATGTTTGCATCATTAATATCAAGAACTTCAAGATTTCAAAATGTAAGCTTTAAACCATACACAGCTCATAAGTTACACCTTTTGAAAGGCTTTTCTCTCCTTGAATCAAAAAGCTCTACTCCAGAAAGTTTCAAACACTGGGCAAGATTAAGAAGGAGATCTAGGACAAGAAAAAATTCTGAAGCATGAACACACAGGTCTACCTAAATTATTCTGTGTGTAGATTAAGTTAGGTTTCATAGAAGATGTAGGATATACATGCTTTCACTCCACCAAGCTTCTTCTGTGACAAACAAAAAGCTGGAAGTGCAGAAAGATTCCTGTTTGGCTAAACGTTCAGTGGGGATCCACTTATTTGTAACATCCACTCTACATTTTTTTAAATGCAACAACCTCAATAGTAAATATAATTTTCCACTTCCAAACTCAAGCAGCTCTGACAGCAACTGCAGCCTTCAGGACAAATCTAACAAAACCAATACTGTAAGTTTTGCAAGCTGTTATCCTAAATGCATCAGAACACCATGCTAAAAAGCCCCTATACAACATAGTTAACTATTTAAGTTAGAGAAATGCAGAGACTGTTAAAATTGGCCAATTTTATTCAAACAATGTTAGATGAATATATAATTACCTTCTCAAAAAAGTTACATATTCATGTGCTTTTTACTTAAGTGAAAATTGATTTTCCCCCCTCTGCAGGAGTATTTCAATAGAAGCCAGAGTCTTGAGTAGCCCAGTTGGGTGCCTAAAAAATAAGGATTGGTAAAAAAGAAATTACTGTATTATCTATTGGCTATTTAAATTTATGAGAAATTATAAAAAAAATACTGACATATAGCTAAGAAGTGGCAATACTGTTAATTAGTGAAGAATACCCAGTGAGTTTAAAGCAGATGTCGATACAGCAGAAATACACGTTGCAATTAAGTTGTACAGCCTGAGTCCTCCAAGCTGGTAATTTCAAAAGGGAAAAATTCTAGAAGAGTCTAAATACATAAAATTGGCAGATTTTTTTAAAGACATCATTTAAGTTTCACATGGCTTCCCTTCAATGGAATAAACTAATGCACCACTCATCCAACTCCCAACAGTATTTCAGACAAGCAATGAGAAAGCCCAGTAAAACTATTAATACTCTCAAAGTTCTTTTAATATGTGGTTTGTTTTTTTGTTTTGAGTATGTATGGCTGGGTCCTTACTAGACCTCAGTCATCCACCTTACACTGTGGTTCTTCACAACAAAGCTGCTGACGTTTTAAGGCAAACAGAGGCAAAACCAGATGACCCTGCCAACTTCTTCACTTTCACTAGTTCTACTTAAACCTCTGGCTGACCTAATTACACTCTAGTACTTCACGAAATGGGTTTAACAGTTAGGGTTTTGCACAACTCCTCCTGCATGTTCCAGCCTGAAGTCTTACACATAAACTTACAGATATTTAAATACAATCCACTTGAAAACAAGTAATATAACTACTTTCACAAATACAGTCTTCAAAACCAGCCCTTTTCAGGTGGTGAAAACCATTTAAAGAAAGTAGAGAAAAAAAATGGAGACAGAAATACACTTATTTATGCAACAACAAAAGAAATACTTAGTGATTAAGAGAAAGGCGAGAACAAGAATCTCTGCCTAATGCTCACCCTAAGGAAAAAAAAGACTTTTCCAGTTTGATTCCTAGTTCCGGACATAGAATTAGGTATATTTGCTGAATTAAAGAACAGGCTAAGAATTCTACTTGTATATCTCACAAAAAAAAAAAAAAAAAACAACAAGAATTCAGAAAAACATAACTTATACCAACCTCGGATCTACCACTTTGATTCAATTTCTTCTCAATGTTCATAGCCAACATTTGACTACGGAAAGACAGGCTTTTGGTCTTTTCAATCACTTGTTGGTAAGGTGAGACTGCATTGTTGCCCATGACTACGTGGCCCTAAAACATAGCAAAGATATAGCAATTAAAAAATCACTCAGAATGTTAAGCCTTTAATAGAATGCTCTGCTTTCAAAGCTTTTACAGTTCATCTTACACATAGGATCAAAACAGAATACATGAGTCACTTTACACTTCATGGGCAAAGAAAAAAAATGGCAGAAATCAGAACTCTGTTGTTGAATAAAGTAAAAGAAATTTTAATGAAAAGTCAACAATTTCACTTGGATCCATGTGTACAGTCTTACCAGCTTTGAATCCAACTTGGCATCTAGTCGTGCATTTCTAATTAGATTGACAATCCATCTTTCTGCTTCTTCAGGAGTCATATTTAGTTTATCTGCCAACATACTAAAAGATAACAGACTTATCAGATTGTGAAATTAAGAGTCCCCCTGATGTTGGTAAACATTACTAGGGACTGTGGAATACAAGTTAAACTAACACAAAATTTGACACAGCACTAAGTTTGTATTCAATAAATACCACAAATCACACAGTCATTTGTCTGAAATGACTTAAAAGCTTATATACAAGCACAACTGCCCCATCTCCCACCCCCACTGCTTTACACTGGGACAGTGTGAATACAGAATTCACATCCTTAAATATGTAATTACTCTGAACTACATCTTGTAGCTAAAATTTTAACCTGCACTATTTTTCTATATTCAATTAAACCATGCCTACATGAACACCCTTTGGAAAGCTGTCAATTAAGTAACTTCACCACAAGCTAGCAAACACCACTGTAACAAGAACAGTTGAACCGATTTTCTTCTTAAATTCAGACAGAAGTCAAGAAAGTTTAGACTAATTAGTCCAGGAAAGTGTTTATCAATAAACTTCACATTAAGGCTTCAGGAGAAAGAACCATGAGACAGTTTAGTATAGAAAATGTGACAGATAAAACTGCAAGAAGCTTGAGCATAGTGTAAGGAAGAAAGTGGGGGAGGACAGAGAAAGGAAAATTCTTAATGAAACAAGCACTCTTGTCCAGCAGTAGTTCCTTCTAATGGCATTTCCTGCAGCTGGCCAGCCAATTCCTTTAGTTTCCTGCTGACAGTTGGCTCATACAGGAGATCCGTAACGCTCATTCTTCCATCAGCTTTCTGACTAAGGTAACAAACATGAGGCAAGGGCTACAGACATGATCAAAAAGCCTTCTGGCTATGCTGAGTGATGACATATAGTGACAGAACAAGGGGTAACAGGTTCAAACTTAAACAGGGGAAGTTTAGATTGGATATAAGGAAGAAATTCTTTACTGTGAGGATGGTGAGGCACTGGACTGGGTTGCCCAGGGAAGCTGTGAATGCTCCATCTATGGCACTGCTGAAGGCAAGATTGGACAGTCTTTGGTGGCATGGTTTAGTGTGAGATGTCCCTGCCTCTGTATAAACTGAATATTAAATTTAAGCAGAAGAATTAAACTTTGAAATCTAATTGTAGTAATTTAAGTATATCACACCAGAGCTATAAAACAACAAAGTCAACTATCCAATTAGACTTTCGTTTGCGATTTTATCTGATGACTGAGTAGTCTAGTACTGAAGTTTTCACTGTCACACTGTCATCCAAGACTGACTTTTTTGAACTGCCAAATTAAAAAATGATCTTACCCAATGCTGATACATTGATGGATGCGACAAAAAGTTTCAAATATAAAGAGACGGGCATTCTCAATGAAGTCCTCAAGGCATGCCACTAGGAAGAAGTCATTCACAAGCACCTGCAGTGTAAGGAGAAAGGGAACAATGAGGATAAACATGAAAGTAGCAATTTACTTGCAGACACCATCATCAATATTAATAAACAACCTAAGCACAGTTCTCGGTATATTCTAAGATTTGAAGGAAAAGCTACAGATTTAGAGGTTTTCATTGTTCAGCAGCTTGCTAAACTAAAACTGCATGCTAACCCGACTACAGAGGTCTTACTCAAAAAGAGAACAAAGGTCCCCACAACACAAAATTTAGCACCCTGCTCATACTGTAGGATCCTTCTCCCACTCCACTTTGCAATCTGATTGGCATTCTCGCTACCATGCAAATCAGGTTCCTTAGCAAAGCAAGTGGGCCTATGAAGTACAGATTACAGGACCAGCAGCCCTATGTCATGAAGACTATTACAAGCAACCTGATTTCCAGTTAGGTAACTAATGAAAGAAGTCAAACTAGAGGCTATAAGGAATAGTACTAATAGTTAGCTACTGGGAATACCAACTTTCACAACAGTGAACCCAAGTGTTAGATACAGTTCATAGTATATTAACTAGTTTTCCAAGAATATGCACCTAGCTATCTTAACATTACTTTGAATACTTTCCACCACAATTCCAGGATGCAGTACTACAAAAGGAAAATCCAAGCTTTTCTTTGAGCATTTCTAAAGCAGTAATGGAAAAGCTGAAGCTCAGCCAAATGCCTGATTACCGATTACTACTTCTAGAACCACTAAAATACAATTTTAAAGCTATATCCTTACCAGTACGTCTTGTTTAAGTGTTACAAAATGAGTTGCCACCCCCCCCCCAGCATACTCAACTACACATACTCATGAATTAAAGCTCACCAGAAAATATTGGCAATAGAATCAAACACCACTCCAAACAAAATTAGCTGGCCATTATGAATTTCAGAGATCTTTAAGTAAAGGAAAGACAGTCTTATGAATGTTATAATCCTTACTGTTTCACACTCTCTCAGCTTCTTCTGTGCACCATCAAAATCAAAATTAACGTACAAGCATTCCACAAATTCTGTGATAGGGTCCCTGTAGGTGTATGACTCCTGTCAAGAAATTAGGAATAGTATTAGGAATCAAAGCCACAAGGTAAGTATTCCTTAGATTCTTCAACCTAAATTTAACCCTAGAAACAAGTCCATTATCATAGAATTATAGAATCAATCACATTGGAAAAGACCTTAAAGACCATCAAGTCCAACCCTGACTCCAGCACTGTTAAGGCCATCACTAAGGCATGGCACTGAGGGCCTCATCTACACAATGTGTGAACAGTGCCAGGGACAGTGCCTCCAGCACCGCCCTGGGCGGCCTGTTCCAATGCCTCAGCACCCTCTAGGGAAGGGACTGTTCCTCATCTCCATCTAAACCTCCGCGGCACAGCTTGAGGCTGTTTCCCCATGTCCTGTCCCCGCTCCTTGGGAGCAGAGACCAGCCTCCTGGCTCCATCCTCCTGTCAGGCAGTTGTAGGAACGAAAAGGTCTCCCCTGAGCCTCTCCACACAAAATGTCCCACGTCCCTCAGTCGTTCCTCTTCATGCTTGTGCTTAGAGGCCCTGCACCAGCTCTGTTGTCTTTCTCTGGCCCCACTCCAGCACCTCAATGTCTCCCATTAATCACCTTGAAGAATAATAACCAAGTTGAACTTCCCAATTCCTCTTTTAAAAGCAGTATAACTGCACTCTCCCCTACGCCTCACAGCCTGGATAAACAACCAGAAGTGTAGTTTCATGTTCAGCTTTTAGCGCCGCAATGTCTGGGTTTGAGAAACGTTAGAGACTAGAGTTGGTTCTAGCTCAAACCTCCAAATTTCTTAAAATATGGAAGGGCAGGCAAACAGACACTCTTCCCAAATTCTAGTTTTAAACAGTAGTCCAAGACCAGATGCTTTATATTTCAAACTGAAGGATTGCTTGATTCAAACAGGCAACATAGCTACCAAATAATGCTACTTTATATACACAAAATACTTAAATTTATTTTGGTATTAAAAAAATTACTGAACTTTCAACTACAAGGCAGATCTACATACGTCTGGGCAAGATGTAATTAAATATCCTCCGATACATCTTTAATGCGCATTTTAAGACAGCTTAACTCAGTGTCTGTCAATATCTACTGCAGTATACAATAAGATCAGCAAATTAAACGAGTTACTAATAGATTTATCTAGATCGAAGTTGTTTTTTGTTCCTGAAAGAACTGTATTTACAGTCTTATTACCTAGGTTTAAAATTCAGAGGGGTCTTCACATCACAACTGCCCTTGTTAACCATATAATTAACATCCACTGTGTAAAACAGTCTTGGATCAATCACCTTCTAAAATTAACAGAGATGAACAAACTGCTTACCTGTTGGCTAATTATCTGCAAAGGCTCTGCCAGTATTACCAATCTCTAATTGCTAACAGAGTAATTACCCTACCCTATGACATTTGACAAATCACTTAATTCGATGCTTTGTTTTTCCTACGTAAGAAAGTCATTAGTTATCCTGTCCAATCTATGTTAAAATCCATAAAACCTCTACATTTCATGATTTAATGTAATGAACCACAAACTAGAAGAGTACTAAAAACTAAATCTCTCACCAGATATTTCAAACTCAAATCCAAAGATGATATTTTCAAAAGGAAAACCATAGTGATGTTTTTTATTCTTATCAATTGTAGAAGATAAAACAGAAGCAGAAGTTGTGAAGTGTTACTTCACATATTAGAATTTCAATGTTAAAATTGTGTTTTAGTTTAAGACAGAAGATGAGTCATAACACTTCAACTATTTTAGAACTTCTTATGCTACTTTTGTGAACGCTAATGCTTAGAGCCAGATTAAGATACGCTTAAAAGTTGATCTTCGCATTGATTGTGCTTTGTATAGGTACTTAAACATTAATGCTTGATGTGGATACAGCTGATTGCTACCCTATAATAACTTCACTGTCACTCATATACCATAGATTATTATTAGCTATATTGTTATAATTACAAGTGTTTAGAATAAAAACCTTGTGCCATAAGGTCCACATCTACATCCTCATATAACCGACAGAATCATTTTTAAGAAAATGCAAATGAACTCAAAACAATACACTTCAGAGGTTTTGAAATGCAAGCAAGATCGAACAAGATCCCATACTCATAGAATTACCTGGAGGAATGGCTGAAACAGAAGAATCAGATCCAAAGACATTTCACACATTGCACTGAGTTTTCTACATTTAAACATAAGGAGAAAGCAAAACCAAGAGCATACTCTACTCGTTACTTGTTGACATCAAAGGAGGAAAAATAATCATTCTGTCCTCCCACGGATTAATATGCATTTTACTTCACAGTGAAAAATTGTTCAATGAAGGAAAAAACACTGAAGCCCTAAACCAGGCATATTATTAGAAGTTACTAAGAAATTCCAGTAAAAATGATGAAAAAATTAATGGAGTTCAGTCCTTACCTGCTGAATAACCTTGACTAGATCTTTCAGCACTTGTCTACGTTTTCGAACATCCTTATTTGTTATGACTGCAGTAGTCAAATATCTGAGAATATGTGGGCACATTGTCTGAATTGCATTGAGATACCTAGAAAGATAAACACAGCTCAAGCTCAGATAATGCAATTTTCCACCAAAACAATATTTATGGCAAATAGCTTAGACACCTTTTATGCAATTCAATACCAGGGCTTATGACTATTTACTGAAATGCAGAGGACGATTTATTTTTGTCCATCTTTGTAGGGCACATGGAGGAGGGAGGGAAGCAAGGGGTAGAGAAGGCAGCAGCGCACTAGGGAAAGAAGGGGCTAGTCCTGCAAAACAGTGGTTGATATGCTGTCTTCAGATCAACGCTAGCCTTGTCTGTCAGCTACATCAATTTCACAAGAGGGGTTTGGACAAGCACATAGAACCACAGGGAGCTCTTTTCTGAATTGTCATCTGAGCCTACAGCTTTCCTGTTCAGCTGTCCAATGAATTAGCCCATAATTACAAGCGAGAAATTAAAAGCCCCCCATATCAACACACACACTATGAAACAGAAAGGAGGCAAAAAAAGCCCACCACAAATTACCATCCTACTGCAATCATCATGTAAAAAAATTCAACTGCTTTTATTATTATTCCATTGTAATATGTCACCTCCAACTAGGTACCACTTTTGCAGTTTAGCTTCTCAGCTGTTCTTGACTTGAAGATATACATACAAGACAGTTGTCTCACAGCTATAGCTTTTCAATCTTAATTTTTATTCTCAGATACTTCTCAAGTTGCCTTCTTAAAAAAGTTTTGTAAAATCCTTCCCCTAGAGCCTCAGAAGATGTAATGGGGTTGGTAGTCTAGCAAAATCTTTTATTCCATCCTCTCAGAGCACCAGAATAAAGAGTAACTTCTTACTTCTACATAGTTTCCCCTTGAAGCGGAAGTACAACCATGAAGAAAAGCTGATTATAAACATGCACCAAAAAAAACCAAAACAAAATCAGAAGACAAACATGGAAAAAGAAAGGCTTGGAAAAAAATATTCTAAGTGTTATTATAATTAGAGCTTCTGAAACAGCCTCAGGCTGAAAATGTTCGACAAGCTTGCATATTCATTATCTGCCTTTATTTTAAAGGCCAGAACACAGGACAACTTACTGTGGTTGATAGAGAAAAAGGTCAATGATATTGTCTCTCCCTTTAGGATGATTAAAAAACACAAACAAAGACCAGTGGATGAGCCATGTTCTTTGCTGAAGAGACTGCAGCGGGGAACTGACAGACTAAAAGAAAACATAACATTGGTTTAAGTCAAATGGAACACAGTTTGCATGAATACCAATGCATAGAAACCTGTAACTGTTCAAAAGTTTGTGATTTTTCCCAGCTCCCTTTAGCTGTTAGCACTCTCAAGTTGAATCTGACCTCTAGCTTTTCAACCTGTCATCTGTTAAAGATAAATCTGAATATTATAACAAAGATAAACTTTCCACTATTATATTCTAAATTGTTTGCCAAATCTGTATTCTGTTAATGGCAATAGCATAGATTTTAGTTTTCCTAAGACCACCACACTAACTTAAGTTACTCCTTTGCTTTCTAATTCTGAATTGTTTCTTGCACTCCCACTTCAGATGTGATTTGAAGAACTACTTGGCTTTTCCATCTTTTCAGTTTAACTTTATTTCAAAAGACTCAAGAGCTTTTTTGCCGTACACTCTCAATGATGAAATGCTATAATCACCTTCAGCCAAGAATGCAACTATGTTAATTTAAGCCAGCTGATAATCACACATAAGGAATCAGCACTAGGAATCTGTATTAGCTCCAGAATTCAACAGCAATTCAAATAGACTGCAAAGCAACATTTTGAGAATGAACTCATACAGCAAATAGTCACTCTAAAAACCATGACAAGTAACTACTATGATTCGATCCTAAAAAAATCTTGGCTACTAATGAGTAAGTCAAATTTAATAGTCTAGTTTCATAAAGAGAGAAAATTAGAGAAAAATAGAAATCTATTTACATTACTTATCTGCCACAAAGAACAATTCTGGGAAGAAAAACACCAGACAAAAGCCAGCCACAAAAAACAATCAACCATCAAACACCTTTTCGAGATTTCAGTTCTGGAGAATAAGACTTCTATATTTCATATATGGCCACTGAAGCCCCATGAGGGGATCACTGAAAGGTCCTTAATCACTGTAGTTGCTCTGAATTAGTACTGCGGTCCTACTCTTAAGTTTTTAGTGCACACTGACCTCAGGAGCAGAACTGGCTAAAAACTATTTCCAAAACCAAGCTGTCTTGCGCTCTGTGTCAAAAGTGTGGTTTCACGTGAGAAGAGTGAAGCTTACTTACATGCATTTCATTCATTTCAGAAAGTTAATAGTACAACTATCTGAAAATTAAGCAGATATTTCACACAATGATACCTTGCCCTCAAGCTCATCTTTGAGGATAGGTTTTCTTGCCATTGGAAATACTTTAAGAGCTCCCAGCTACATTTTCAAACGTGACAAGAGGGAAGTAAATAATCCAAAAGGGAAGCTTCACTAGTTCTTTACAAGCAGACTTTGACTCTCCCACCACTATTACAAAAATACATATTGAAAAGCTGGTAAACTACTCCAAAACAAAACTGCAAGCAATTCATAATAAAACTTGAATGCTAACGTCTCTAACCTCTCACCTTAATGACATGACCGAGATTTTACTTACATTATTGTCTATTGTCTCCTTTAGTCTTGTGAGATCTTCCATGGCTGCATCCCAATTCTGCATCAGAATTTCAGATGCCAGTTTTCCCCACAGAGAACTCAAAGCATTTCTGTCTGTTGCTGGAACCTATTTTCAACAGCAGCAAAAAAAAAAAAAAAAAAAAAATCACACTCACAGTAACTTTTGTAAATTACTATTTACTTTTAAAAAAGAAAAATATTTCTGGCAGTATTTTTAATTTACAAGACATCAGACTTGCAGGGTCCTATCTTGCCAAATTAAGTGCTTCTCAAATACTAAACCAAGGTTCTAACAAAGCAGTCTCCCAAGGAACAAACCACAGTAGGTAACTGCCTTAAAAAAGCTAGTACTCAATGTTCTTTCTGCTAACACTGTGCCAAGAAGCATATTTCTTAAAGAAATGTCCAGTAAACCTGTGATTTCTCTGTAGTGAATGTTTCCTGGAAGGGTACTCCTAAGGTCAAGCAGTTTTATACAAGAATGAATTACACTAGGTTACTCACAGTGTCAAATTCTGTTCTCAGATTAGTTACAATAGTTCTTTCATACATTTCATCACACAGAACTCTAAATAAATCTTCTTCCATCAGAATTAGTAGTGACAGTCTTATGCCAAGCTTTATGAAATTAGTTATTTGACATATTAACAGCATAACGCTAAGCCCAGAATTGAGCATGAAGACTTAAGGACAGCTGCTCAAAAACCCACATATACTACTTCCTTTCTCTCTCAGCACACAAAATATACCTGTAACACTGACAGAACCTTACCATCAAAACTTCGAGCAAGAATTAAACTCATTGCTACTTTAACACCCCCTCTGATTAAAATACGTATTTCCCAATTTTTCTTCTTTAATTATAGTAAATTAAATAAAGAAGAAATTCTTATTTACTCCACAGTATTTCAGAAAGTTAAGGATATTTTTAATGGGACTAGAAATTAGCAAGAAACAAACCTCAACATGTGAGGCAGTACGTATCTTCAGCAATTGCACTACATACCCATGACTGCAAAATACACAGTTTAAAAGCCATCATTTTCCAGGTAAAAGTGACAATTTAGCCATTACTTTTAGTTGAGAAGGTTCACACACACTCTGACAGTTCAAATTCATGTAATTACTAATTAATGTTAGCTACTCACAGTAACTTCCTTTAGATACTGCAGCTGCCCAAACTACAGTACCTGGACTTTCAAGCAGTTACCTTAAACTCCTATTTATTAGCAAAATGGCACATTCACCCACCACCAATAATAAATTTACTATGTTGAGATTCTTACAAGACACCAAATCTTCATTCTCAAAATTCACTCCCACCACAAATTATACGAATTATAACAACGCAAAAAGTATTGCTTCAGGGACTATAAACTAATTCTACAATTCTTATTTAAGCTGTTTCCATCTCCTAGGAAAATGACAAATTCTATCAAAAAATTCAGTATCAGACAGATGAGAGCTCAAGTGATAACTCATTACCACCAATTACACTCAATCTACCTACAAGCTTTTCACTACTGTGGATTACATCTGTGCACAAAACAAGTGCTAATTTTGCTGTCAGTTTTGGTTTCTTTTTTTCTTTTTAAAACAGTATTTTTCAGGATACATTTGCAGTGAGGGAAGTATTTCATATTTATATGTTACCACAAGACCTAAAAATTAAGTTCTAAATTCAGCATGAAAAGAACAGATTTACTAGGGAATAGTTATTAACAGCTAGTTTAAACTTTTCTGTGGTGCACAGCAGTTGTCTCAAAAAAATGACAAAAGCATTAAATTTGAACTATTGATATAAACACTGGTCTAAGAATTTCATTAAACAAACAAACCACAACTTCCCCTTCTTCCCCAAGCCAATTAACACCCCAAACTTACCAGAACCCTGAAGAAGTAAAGATATTCTGCAGCTCCCGAGTAATTACCACATTCATACTGGAATTTTGCATACCTGTAGAGTGTATCTAGGTACTCCTGCCTAAACTGAAAAGGAACAGAGAGCTTTTCTTCACTAGGAAGAAAGAAACACTGCTGCAAGCCAGTTTTAATAGTAAGTTAACCTTCAAAGTCTTTAGGTTCTTAGAAAGGTGCTGTACACAGGAAAGACAATATTAAACTCTTAATCAGTGACACCAAATGAAAGATTATAACAATACTGGAAAAACTGTGAAATTCTGCATTACAAAGTAAAGCACATCTTCGTTATAAGCATGCAGCTAACATTAAGTTACAACTTTATTTTTATTTGCATAAAAATTGAAAGCTCAAAGGCATTCAAGTAAAATATGTTAGCATTAGGAATTCTGTCTATTTATAATATTGACACAAGACAGGCAAAATGTCAGCCCATAATTGCTCAATGCTGCTGGTTGTAAGGGAGGCTACGTGGAGATATATAGCCAAATTCCAACAGATAAAAGAATTAACACACTTACACCATGCTTCTCAGCTAAATAGTCAAACAGCATTCGACCATCCCTATAACGAAAAAACAAAACCATTGTTTTTTGCAAAACAAACTGATTGTCACCATTCAACATGCTACACAACACAACCTTTAGCCCTTAGAAAGTATCCAAAGAGGATATAAATTTAAATGGTATACCTCCACTTGTGCGAAAGCAACTGCAGAAACAGTGGGACAATTACTCTTAAAGTGTCATGAAAAAAATTTCAAAATCTGAAAATGACTGTAATTTTAAATAAAGAATGCCACCTGCAACAATAATTGGAGTTAAAAAAGGGTTGGTTTAACTTCGATGGCATAATGAGCTTTCAGCACGTATGTTAACTTTTGACTTAAGGAGCTTCTAGTTCCACAGCAGTTTCTTTAGGCAATCAGTCTGAACTTAACAGGTGATAGGAAAAATGTGCAAAAACTCAAAACAGAACAAGAAACTTATCCCAGTGTTAGCACTGGGCATAGTGGTTATTGAGAATACTCCTACTACTGCATATGCCTGCAGAATGCAAAACTACCAAAGAAATCATACTTGGTAAGTTCTAAACATTAATTCATACATGTTAACATTTCTGAAGCCTCTTTTTTAGTCAACATAGACAATAGATGGACTAGCAGTATTACCTAAATCAAAGGGAAGTTCAACCCTCCAGTAGGCAGGCATAACATTATCTACCACCAGTAAGGCTCACAATAATGACCACAGGACTTTAGACAGACATTTTTAAGCAACAGTTAACTTAGTGAATATTTTCTTATCCAGTTTCTGCAATGCATCTTGATCAGCTCCTAAGAGTGAAATTTTAGCACACCAGCTTTTCAACACAATGAGAATTCCATTCAAACTCTGCTTCAATCATCTGGCAACAAGAATCATAGCTGAATTCACATTCATAAATGAAAGCCAAGTATTTTCAGTTTGGCACTTCGATTGTATGAACTGCCTTTCCCCACTACAGAAAGAATTCATGTAATTTTTAATTTTCTCCACACCCCCACTCCCCAGGCACATTTCTATACCTGCAGCTCCCCCCCCACCTCTTCTGTACATGCACACTTAAATCGATTAATGAAACTACTGTATTTGATAGAACATGTAACCAAGATTTAACTGAAAATGTGAACATCAAGCTAGAAGTTCTTCTTGGGAAAAACACAACAAAAAACCAACCCAACCCCCCACAAACTAACCATTCTGCCCCTCCCTTCTACCCAAAAAAAAAACCAAAACCAACACACACCACACAAAACCCTAAAAAAAATGACCCATAAACCAGTAAAAGTCTACGCATTGGAAAATTTCCTCATTTACTCTGAGATCAACTGACTGCAAAGCAGTGAGCTTGCTTAATTAGAACTCGCATAAAATTCTACAAGGAAATGGCACATTGCCAAAGTAGCCAAGAATGACAATCTCCAGTAAAACTTGCGGAAGCAATGAAAATAATCTCATAGGTTTCTTCCAGTGGAACATACTTCAAGCATAAGGAATACTAACTATTCCTCTATAATTTTAAAGTGAATGTCCTCCAACAGCTGCATAAGAAAAAGAAAGTGAAATATTTTTGGCTTATTCTTGAAAGAACTTCCACTTGCAAAGTCTCCTTTACACATCATCATCTTCTACCATTTCTCAGACTTTGATGTTCCAAACAGCACTGTCATGGAGCAAATGCTATGATCTAAAACCCCGATAATATACAGCTTTAAATTTGATACAGCCTCCACATCACCAGCAGAAGCTCACAAAAGCCAGAGAATCAAGAGTTGCTTTCTGCTATCTAAAGCATGCTCCTCAGGGTCTAGCCAGATTAACGCCTTTCAGCCTAATTCCCTCCACTCCCATACAACTCCAACAATCTGGATGAGAGCTTTTATCGAGCCAATAACTAAAGAAAATTGTTTCTGAACTGTTAAATTTTCAGACATTTTATAAACAAAACCAATGTACTCGTTCCAATACAAAACTTGCTTCATACAAGGAGTAGTAGAGTTGTGACAGCATCAAGTAGTATGTTGTTTTTTTTTTTTTTTCAATTGAAATAGCCCCAGTCAGCAGCTTCAAGACAGTTGACAGTGGCAACTGGGCCTTTCACTTTCAAAGCTGTATTTCCAAAAGCTGTTGACTGGCTCCTGGCTTCACATAACCACTCAAGTCATAAGCAAATGCAATTCCTTCTCCTCATACAATTATCTGACATAAATACCCAAGCTGAAATCAGACACAGAGATCTGATCCAGTACCTAACAGTGATTTCCTACACCAGAAGGTTAAGTATGCTCTGGTGACACCGAAACAGAAAACAGAAGCTTTTCCTGAAGTGCTAGAAAGCCAACAAATTTCGTTATTTCTACTGAAATCTTGTTTCATGTGTGCGTCAAGACCCATACATTGCACCTCGCCATTTCTGCACCGAGTTCTAAATTAGACTATAACAAGCTCTGAAAGCAATGTGCAGAGGAGCGAATGGACACAGGGGAAGGGAGTGAGTGAATGGCTGTATAGTACTTAGCTGCTGACTGGGGTTAAACAGCAACAGTGGAGAAAACGTGGGCTAAATGGGTGGATTAAGTTTATCAAGTTGGGCAAAGATGGGAAAGG
Organism: Forpus xanthops; assembly: GCA_032466535.1. Taxonomy (NCBI): domain Eukaryota; kingdom Metazoa; phylum Chordata; class Aves; order Psittaciformes; family Psittacidae; genus Forpus; species Forpus xanthops. The sequence continues at coordinate 3,409 of JASSUY010040591.1, read as the reverse complement.
AAAAAAGGATGCTCATCTGCACTTGAAACAAGGAGCAAATTCTAATCAAGTTCTTCCCCCTTCAGGGACCCATTTTCTTCAGAGAGGTTGTTCCCAAACAAAGGTACACCTTGTCAAAATTTCTGCAGGCTAGAAGGAAGAGTTTCTGCATTCAATACTCTTTTAAGAAAATTCCAAAAGCAATGTTAGTCTTCCGTATCAGCAGATGCATAAATCTTGGCAACAATAAATCCAAGTACAGGTTTCACCTTCAAATTCATGGCAAAGTGCTCCATCTAATGTGGTATGCCTTATTTAAAAACTTAAAAAATGCAAGGCTGAGGAAGGAATCTACTTACTTTTCCCTAGTTGGTTAGACACACTGACAACAGTAGTAACAATGCTTCCTATGTAAAGACAAGAAGTTGTGATCTACACTAAACAGCTACTTATCCTTCTTTTGAAGCCTACTTCCTCAAAGTCTATAGTTGAGCTCACTCCTATAGGGCCAAATTCAGACTTAACCATGAGAAAACTTTTATAGTCTGCAGATATAATATGCAGCCAAATGCAATCTACTTTAATTGCTCCCATAAGCAAAGTGAAGAGAAATAGGGTAAGTCTTAAAGATAAATATCAGCACTGTCTCACACCGAGTTAGCCAGTTTGGGGGGTGAGGAAACAGAAGGACAAAACTCCTGAAAAGTATATGCTACAAGGCTGAAAGAACAGAGAAAAGAGAGGGGGCAGATGATCCCCTAGAAAAAGAGCACCTGAATTATTTTGGCCTGTATTTCCCCTCAAAACAGCAAGCAAAAAACACCTCCAATCTCCCCCAACCAAACCTGGCTGTAATTTGACTGCACTAAATGACTGTCACTCACCTGGAGTTGAGTCATGAACACTAACAAAGATGTTTTATGCACAACAGGCAAAAGTATTGAAAAGACTGAATCACGTCCAGCAATTTCAATTACCTGACTACAAGTACTACTTAAATTTGCCTAGAAATAAAAACACCTTTTTTTTGTAGTTGCTATATATAGAGCATTCCTGTCATCAACACCTAAGAGGTATTAAGAAGTCAACCTGATAAATAACATTTAGAAATTACCTGGTGGACTGCATTTGCCTTGTAGTCTCTGGGTCCTCAAACATCTTGACAATAGGTTCAGTTTCAGCTTGGAGCTGCTTCAGCTGTGCAACAACAGTTGTTCTCTTCTCACGTAAAGCTAAACACACAAACAAAAAATATCTGTGTAATGCTTAAGTTTTTACAGACACCAATCTGTAAGCATATGGTGCTGACACCACATTTGAACACGTTCCCAAGTCACAAAACCAGAAGTACCTAACAATTCAGTAACTGAAGAAAAGTTGATAACATTTGGTTTCATTCTTCCTGTGCAGAGTTCTAGTCAAGCCACTGATACAGGTGCAGCAGCCTGTATTAGACATCCTATTTTCAGACTTCCACTAAGGCCGAAACAATGTTTTATGTAAGTTCATTTATTCCAAATAAACTTGGAAAGAAGTAAACAGTGCTATGATACAAGTAATGCTAATTTTCCTTTAACTGACCAGGTTCTGAAAGCACATTTTTATAAAACTTTAATGACAACTGACAGGAAGAATTTAAAGCAGCTCAACTGCAAAATTACAATTTGAAAGACTATGCGTGCTTAATTAGAACATTAAGCCTACTATGAAAAAATAGTGAGGAAATAGGCCTAACGGCTTTATGGTGATTATTTTATAGACCCAAACTTCCACACCAGCTGCTACCAGTGCAATAAAAACAAACACTTAAATAAAGCTCAGAAAACTGTATATGCCTAAAAAAAAAAAAAAACCCAAACCAAACCCCTAAAAAGATCTCAAACAGTAGCCTGAGACTGGCTATATGAGTCAAGAAACATACAGGATCAGAAAAGCCAAGATCATATATCAGAAGAGAACAGTATGCAAGAAACTGAAAATGATCCATACACCAGGACACTCAGTGGCACAGTGAACCTATTAGACACCTCTTTTGTGATTTGACTACATACGTGTATTTGAAAAAGAGAGTCCAAAGTGACTAACACCACAATGGTGACCCAACCTAAATTTAAGAATGACTTGCCTGATATGAAGTGCTCCAATATGGAGAAATTATCTCCAACTTCAGATGGATCTTGAAATTATAAAAGGGCAAACAAATGACATAAAATACATTCATTTAAGAGCATAAAAATGTTTTCCTGTGACATGCCCTGGCTGAGTAATTGAAAGTTGTTTTCAAGGAAAACAAGACAAAAGCAACTATATATTGTGCAGGGACATTTCTAAATATAATAGCATAAACAAACTTAGCTTGGAGTACTTAAAAAAAAAAAAATCAGTGTAAAATTCTAACAAAGCCAGCAGCTCCACAAGTCAGAAACACCTGTCTGTACACACATTCCGGTGTTGATACATGAATACATGCCAGAAAGATCTCAGAGAAAGTTAAGATTTTCTCGTAGAAAGCTGTACAAGCAAGCACCCTGAACAACTGCATGTGAAAGTAATACCTCTGCTTATGTTAATTTTACATTATTAAATAAGAACCACAGGTTAAGTAGAAAGTCATCATATGAAAAACATTTTGCCTATCTGATGTAAAAACTTAGAGATATTTCAAACTGGCATCACAAAAACATTACAAGTGTGGAAATTGTTTGAATGCATGAAGGCAGAGCTCTTTCCAGGGATGAAATTCATTCAACTTATTTGGAGCTATGGCCTTATGAAATACACTTAGCAATCTGCTTAAGTGGCTGTAATTCAGAACAGTAAAGACATTAGACTAGCTAACTTTGTGAAAGGATTATTTTTGCACTGCTTACTACTTGAACATTTTACCACTGATAACAGTAACATTCTTCAACAGTTTAGAATGGCTGAAGAAAGGAAAGAAGGAAGTTCAGCTTTGAGATTTTTGCAGCTCTGAAATGGTCTTACTTTTTTTGATAAGTAGAAGTGGTAAGTAAATCTAATAGTGAAGCTATCAGTACAACTGTTTTAGATTGCAAAAGTGAAAACTTCTGATTCTAATTATTTGTTATCAGACACAGGCACCATTACATAGAGACCCATAGACAACATCTAATTGTAGCATATCAAAGATCTGGTCACACATTGAATCCAGTGTCCATAAATCTATCAGTCCTCTTCATGTATTTCCAGAGAGGCTACCTGCCAACTCTCCAGTTTCAAGTGCCTGAAAAGAGTAAGACCCAGAGGCAGAACAACTGTTGGATCTTGTACTTGACTATGCAAAAGCAACAAAATCTCCTCCTCCTAAGCTGTGGGCAAGACAGACTGTAGTCCCACTGATTTAGAAAAGAGAGAGGGACTTCACAAAACAGAAAAAAAAAAAAAAAAAAAGAATTTGGAATGAAGTTTG
>JASSUY010040588.1:0-13917 GCA_032466535.1 Forpus xanthops | reverse complement strand
AACATAAAAAGGACATGGAACTGTTGGAACAAGTGCAGAGGAGGGCCACGAGGGTGATCAAGGGCCTGGAGCACCTCCCCTATGAAGATAGGATGATAGAGCTGGGGCTATTCAGCCCGGAGAAGAGAAGGCTATTTAGGGAAGCAGACCTCATAGCAGCCTTCCAATATCTGAAGGGGGCCTATATGGATGCTGGGGAGGGTCTCTTCACGAGGGGCTGTAGTGATCGGACAAGGAGTAACAGGTTCAAACTTAAAGAAGGGAAGTTTAGTTTGGTTCTGAGGAAGAAACTCTTTACTGTGAGGGTGGTGAGGCACTGGAATAGGTTGCCCAGGGAAGCCATGAATGCTCCATCACTGGCTGTGTTCAAGGCTGGGTTGGACATAGTCTTGCATGACATGGTTTAGTGTGAGGTGTCCCGGTTGGAACTAGATTATCTTGAGGTCCTTTCCAACTGTAACTATTCTATGATTCTATGATTCTACAACTGCCTATTGCAATAAGTCTTGTAAGTGCTCTGACTCCAGTTCCAGTACTGACAGCTGGATGCTCTCCTCTCTGCAGAGCATCACTGCTTCTGTTTCAATCACTTCTTAGTTTTCAAAAGAAAAAAAAGAACTTTCTCTGAAGACAAAGCACATGTGGCAGGAAGTGCTTTTATAATAAATGCTCTTTAGTCAGCTAGTAGGTTACTTGAAAAGTAGTTTTTAATTTGTTCCTATCTTTTTGTTTTCCCAATGATTATTGAGTTTAACCTGGTTCAAGTTTGTACTGCAACATGGCCATTCCAATCAGAAAACATGAAGCTCCCTCTTCCAGATCACTCTAGGGCAGCAAAGAGCTGTAGTCTGACTGCCTACTCTGTCTTAGCCAGCATCCTGAGAGAGAGATTCAGCAACTGTTGGTATGCCATGTGAGGCAACTGGGTTGTGTGGAATGTCCTTCTCAAGCCAGCCTGTCACCATTACCACTGCTCCTGAGAAAAAGCAAGTTAATACCTGAGACTTTCCTCCCCTTTTTTTCCTAGTTTCATAATTTGCTTTGGCATTTTACAGTCGTGGGACAGCCCATCTTCTAGTTCTTGAGGAACGAAGGTCAACTTTTTTGCTGTTTCCCAGGTAGTTTAATTTTCCTGCCAAGCCTGTGTATCATCCTATTTTCTTTTTTTTTTTTTTTTTTTTTTAATCTGTTGGAAAAAGCAGCACAAGCTGAAGTAGTGCATGTAGAGCAAGGTGACCTCTTTACTTGGCATCAGCTCTAAATCAGCTGGTTTTTAACCAGCTGATTCTCAAAATCTGCTTCTCTTTCCTGGAGAGCAATCCTTCTTGTCCCATCCTCCACCAGTGAGAAAAACTGTTTGCTGAGATTGAAGTGGATTGCAATAAAAGCTTGCTGAAGTTTTGAAGTCATTGTTTAGGTTGTTCCAAACATTAAATGAATCGTAAGAGTTTCCAGGTATATTTTTATGAGCCATATCTTAAGCCAAAACTGATGGGCTGGAAGAAAGGAAAAAAAAAAAACCACTAAGAGAGGCAGAAAAATTGCCTGTACTTGAAGACCAAGGTATTAATTTACTTGTAAGTAAAAATTACTTTGGATGTTTCCAATGCTTTGTAAAATCATTGTATTTTTGTTGGCTATAATTTCTGTTGCATGTTTGCAGCTTACTCCAATCTCTAATATACACCCTGCTAAACCTCTTTATCATGTCTATCCTGTTCCAGACTCCAAAGCAATATAGTAAGGTCTGAGAGCTCATAAGCTTCTCATGTACCCCTTAAATGTGCTATATCTTACTTTTCTTTGTGTTTAAATACAAGTTCTGTGCTACATGCAGCGGCTTTTTTAAAAATGATGGAGAAAATTGGCTAGGTTTTCTACTGGTTTAAATTTGGTGCAGCTCATTTGAAGCTGATGGGATGGTACTGATCTGTCTTAGGTGAGGGAATGGGTTTATATAACACAGTATACTGGAAAATACCTCTGAGCAAAGTAATGACAAAGTAAATATCAGGGGACATTTATTTTAAAGAACAGTTCAATGTATACATCAATATGTAATAATAGGCATATGATTATACGTACTTTATTTTTATATGGTTTAGTGACCTGCAGTCCCTAGCCATTAAAAGCTTTACTTCATTAGTGCCTTTAAAGCATTTTGGGATCCTTGTATCACTGGTGCTGCATAGATACATCAAATTTTTTTCTCTCTGTTTTCCTTGAATACTTTCCTTTCAGTGGTTTGGAAAATTCCCCTTGACTGTCTGTCATAGCAACCGTGCAGCTAATGGCAAGGCTGCACGAGCAGGTATAATACAGAAGTGGGAGGCTGGACTGGGCTATAGACAAAGAAGCACTCAACTCTAAATACACAATGAAATTGTGACAATTTTTTTGACAAATTTTAAAATAAACTCTCGGATATTTTCTTTTTCTTTACCATTGCTTATGTAATTGAAGCTTTGTGGAAGAACAATGGAAAACATAGAGTTTTGGTTTGCTTTGTGAACTCCATATCTTTCTCCAGAGTAACTAAATTTACAATGAAGACACATTCAAACTTCCAAGTAAAAGTAATGCATATATTTTCATGTTTTTTTTTCTTTTTTTTATTAATAACACAGTCATGGTTTAACCCACTATAACTCATGCAGTTAGCCACCCAGTTCGTTCACTTGCTCACTCCCCCCTCTTTTTTCCCTCAGTCCCAGAAGGGGGGGATGGGAGGAAAATCAAAAGAATGCAACTCCCACCAGTTAAGAACAGTTTAGTAACTAAGTTACAACACAAACCACTGCTGCTACCAACAATAATAATAATGACAAGAGAAATACAAGGGAAAATAATACAATCACCACTGATACCCAGCCCAACCAAGCAGTGCACCCCCACCCTTCTGGGTCTCTACCCTCTGTTTTTACATTCTAGACATGATGTGCTGTGGTATGGAATATCTCTTTTGTCAGTTTGGATCAGGAGTCCTGTTTCTGCTTCTTCCTGGCTTCTTCTCCTCCCTGGCAGAGCATGAGGCTCAGAAAGTCCTTGGTCAGACCAAAACATTACCAAGCAGTAACTGAAAGCACTGGTGCTATCAGTGCTGTTCCCAGCCGGAATGTCAAAAACACAGCGTCGCACCAGCTACCAAGAAGGTGAGAAATGACTGCTAATGTTGAACTCATGATACATACTTACCTTGATGTGTTGTATTTGAGGGTAAGATTTATGAGGCAAGGTGTACATAAATGAAATATATAAAATCCGGATTTATCTGTAAGAATTTTTCCAAGTACCAGAACGTTAAACTGAAATGAAACCCAAGGGTATAGCAGAGATATGCAACCAGTGAATATTTTAATTACATCACAGTTTTTCTGTTAAAAGGATTTTTCAGAAAGCTTGTAGACATTGAGAGTGTGAATCTTAATTCCTGGACTCATTATGCTTAGGAATTCTGCCTAGTTTAGTGAGAATGTACAAAAAATCTCTCTTCTACTTTTTTCTTTTTTTTTTTTTTTTTAATAAAGACATTTAATCTTTGGAATGAAAGATGTAGCAGACTGATTGAGACAAACATCTGTCAAGAAGAGCTTGAGGATTTATGCAGAGAAAACTCCAGGAATAAATATGCCAACGAAGTTTTAAGTTGACAAGCAGGCATTCCTTATTGCGTAGCTGGGAGACACGGGGGGGGGGGTGGGGGGGTGGGGGGGGGTGGTAGCTCCTCCTAACGTGTCCCCGTATTGTTTCACAAGCTGTCCTTATATAGCCGCTGGGCATACATACATATTCATGAGGCCACATATAGATTATAGAATTTTCCAGAAAGTTCCCTGCATACCTACAAAAATGTGGTGGTGGTCTCTGAGGGTAGTTTGCTTCTTCCAACAGTCCTCATCACTTCTGGCAGCCTTTGAAGCTCCCACAGGACGCTTACACCAGCTTAATTGGCTCATTAACACCATAGACATAACAATCATCCTGTCCTTCTACTTATCCGTTAGTTCAACTGCAGCCCGTGCTGGGCCCCTGCCATTCCAGATACTCCCTATCCTTACGTCCTATTCTTCTAGCCTGTTTTTCTTACACGCACTTTGTGCTAGGGTCATAAAGGCCTAAAACTGCAAGGGTTTACCTTATACAAGAATTCTCAGTATGTTCTCTACCTGTACTCTATATTTTCTTCTCTGTATATCATGCATCTCAGTAATTTTCCATTGCTACTGTTACAAAGCCATCAAACTTAACATCACCTAAAATTGATATTTCATTCTGAGATTTTGTGCTCCCTTTGTCTCAGGAGTGATGACTCAGGGTTGGAGCATGGGTGTGAATTAGTCTGCCTCGAGGTCCTCTCCAGCTGTTTTCAGTTGATATACTTCTTGAAATTATGCAGACTGTGGTAACAAGCTCAAATTTCTGTCCTGAGTTAAGCGATGGCAGGACTGAGTGTAAATGATTACCTCAAAGTTCTGGGTTTCTAGTTCTTACATTCCTGTAGTTAAAAGACTACTTATGGGTTCCCGTAAGTATTAGAATTTTGGATTTTAATGCTTGGTCGAATTTAAAAAAAAGTAAAATTAATGATTATCAATATTTTATAAGTTCTTAATAAATACAGTTGGAGCATTAAAAACATGGGAAAAAAAAGCAAATGTGGAATTGCCAATACTGAATTAGGATGGAATAAACATCCACATCTACAAAAAAGTGGTCTTTTCTGTGACACATCTATTTTGTTGATCTGTATCATTCTAATGAGTAAGAGTTACAGCTTTATTTGTAAAATAAGCAGCAGACACTTCCTATTCTAATGCTAAACAAAGAAGAATTTAAAAATCAGGAATCTAATTGTTTTAAAAATCAACAAACACCACTTTGTTGATTTCTGAAATGGCAAATTTCTACAAGATTGACATCTAATTATTATTGGAAAGAATGTTCTAAAAATTTCCTTTTCAAGAAGTGTTGTTTTTTTTTGGTTGTTTTTTTTTTTTTTTATGGAGGGGAAGGTTTTTAAAAATGTTGCTGCATAATCTTGCTAGTAGTGTATTTTGCTAGGCTTATGCCAATATACTGGTTGACAGAATTTAGTCTGTCTCTTATTTGGAGGCAGAAAATTGTACCCGTAAAAGTGAAAAATCACTGATGTCTGTGACTTCTCCTGGAGTCATAAACCATGTATTTCCAATTGCTAAATGCTAAGCAGTTTCTCTGAGCCATTGCATTAGTTTTTCAGAATTTGTGGTCTACAGGTAAAGAGGAAAGACCATCCTTTTGCCTGTCATGTCAACATTCACATTTGAGCAACTTACAACCACAGATACAATACTTCACAAGCTTTTATTTTTTTTTTTTTTTTCCCCACACAGGTACTTTGAATGCATAAAGTTCATTTAACGTAATAATGGGTTTTGTGAAAAAACAAAAATTGTCAAGGTAAAGACTATGACCATCTTTATTCTCTCTTTACTTATGTGTTACAGCACCCTGCTTCATTTTTTACCTTACTGCATTTCACTGCAAAAGCTAATTACAGTAAAAATTAAACTCTATAGAGTGTGTCCCACTGCCTTTTAGGTGCTAGGCATGAAGATGCTGATTCCTGTGTATTCACCTCTTGTTTAGAAGATTCATGTTTATCTAATGTGAAGTCAATATTATTGTCCTGGAAAGAGCTAGAGTATTGCTAACAATCCATCAGGAAGTGCTTCTTTATAGCACTGATGCTATGCTCTAGTGGCTCAGAGACCATTTAACAGTGGTAAGATTCTGATCTACCTTGGTGCATTAACATTCAAACCGTCATTTATTTCTTAAATGCTTAACAATAAAACAGTTTGTCATGTTTAAGAGTCAGATACAAGTAAGTAAGTGGAGAGAAGGAAAAGAATGAAGTACCAATGAAAACAAAGGAAAAATACTTAGGAACAGGAACCAAACTTCCTAAGTCTCTCCATACAACAAATATATGTATATACAAAACTAATATCTATTAATATATATTTATATATAGTATACAAATCAGGAGGTCTGTGTTGGTCCATATCACATAACTGTAAGCATATAAATTTACTTACTGCTGAACTGCTGAACTGGAAGCCCTATGCTGCCTTATAGTGGATGGAGAGAATTGAACCTTCAGAAAGTGACTTGTTTAGGATGACATGAATGCTGCTTCAATTTTTTTCTCCATTGGTCATAAGGGGAACTTAGTTGAGTAATTGTGATTCCAGAAATTAACTTCCAGGGATCTAAGTTAGGGCACATCGATCTGCACTTACTTGTACTGGCTTTGTAAGCCAGACTCTTACTTTTCTTTGTGTAAAGTATAGCCTGGTGTATAACCAATATCTTTATATTGTTTTGTTACTATATTGACATCTCCCTTCTAAACAATTTATGAAATACTCTATGTACATTTTTACATGTGTGTATATATAAATAGGGAAGGAGACAGTAGGACATTTTATGGAAAGAAAAAGTAAACAAGTTTTATATTAATATTGATATGCCTATATGCAGAAGAAGATCTATAGAAATGTTTTCTGTGCTTTGTTGCACATGACATAGTAAAATGAGGATGAAAACATAAAGCTGTTTCAAAGTCTTAGTCTATACTGCAGAGTTTGGCAGAGTGCCAGAAATAAGAGCAGGTACGTCTCACACTACTGCGCAGTGCTGCTGCGGCCTAATGGAGTGGTCATAGAATCATAAGATCGTGGAGTACTTTGGGTTGAAAAAGACCTTCAAAGGTCATGTACTCCAAACTTCCTGCAATGAGCAGAGACTCACCTGCCCTTCTTACAACTTCATGTGCCTGCTTTGGTCACCAGTCCTTTGAAGAAACTTTTGAAACACAGAGATATTGCTCCAATGATGACTTGGATTCTGCCTCTTCGTACAAGAGTGTTTTTTCAACTTCTGCAGATGCTGTGCACTTGTGAAGGGAGTCTGTATAAAAATGTGCTGCAAGTAAAGGACGCATATTTTAAAATTACCTCAAACTAATTTCTAACTTATTCTGCCCCCATGATACCATTTTATTACTACATGTCATGGTTTAAGCCCAGATGGTAACTCAGAACCATGCAGCCGCTCTCTCACTTCCCCCTTTCTTCCCCCCCTCCCCTTTCCCAGAGAGACAGGGAGGAGAATCGAAAGAATGTAACTCCCATGGACTGTAATAAGAACAGTCCAGTAACTAAGGTATAACACAAACTACTGCTGCTACCACCAATAATAATAATGATAAGGGAAATAACAAGGGAAGAGAATACAATCACCACTCACCTACCAATATCCAGCCTGACCGAGCAGTGATCTACCTCTTCCGGGTATGTGCCCTCACTTTATGTACTGGGTATGATATGCTGTGGTATGGAATACCTCTTTGGTTAGTTTGGGACAGGCACCCTGCCTCTGCTTCCTCCTGGCTTCCTCTCCTCCCTGACAGAGCATGAGACTCAGAAAGTCCTTGGTCTGGGTAAATATTACTGAGCAGCAGCTGCAAACATTGGTGTTATCAGTGCTGTTCCCAGTCCGAAAGTCAAAACCACAGCACTGCACAAGCTACTAAGAAGGAGAAAAATGACTGCTATTGCTGAACCCAGGGCACTATATTTTATATATATATATATATTTAGGTTGCGATAAAACTTTTCTCCAAATTAGTGAGAACTGAAAATGCTGTTTGTCCTTTTTTATTTCAAATACAAGTGGATCTTTTTTTCTTTGCTGTCTCAGTTTCAGTATGAGAAACCCAAGAAGCAATGAGGAAATGAGTCTTTGACTGTGATCTCATTTCTCTCATTATACCTCCTCCAAGATCATTAGTATTACTCCTCCTTTACTGGAACTGGTTTGTGTGAGATTAGAGTCAGGTTTAGCTGCTTTGCTTTAGATTGTCATTTTGTTTTACAGATTTCAACTTTACACTGTTTATTTTTGCTGCCACTCCATTTGTTTGTTCATATTTTAATCTACAGTTTGAAAGATTTAACTAGAGTGGGAAGAGAAAAATTTATAATCAGTGCACAAGTTGCTCATGTTCTGATGAGGAAGAAAGCCCAGACTATTTTGGTAGCAAAGGAACTGTTACAAATAAAGATATATTTTATCTTTTTCTTGTTAGAAATGTATTAGTTTTTCTTCAGTAGATAACGCTGTTGCATTTATTCTTTAATTTTAACAATGTCACATTCAGAAGACAAAGTCATTTAACCTGTGTTTAGTAGGCAAACACATAAAGCTACAAGATAGCATGTAGTGCAAAGTATTTTCAAATTGGGTTCGGGAATGACAGTATGAATGAACTCCAGATTTGAAGAGCAAACATTTAATGTGACATGTTCGCATTGGCCAACCTGATTAGATTAAATGCCTTATTTTTGCAAGATGTAAATATTGAACTATAGCACTACACTGTACATCAAAACTGTTTGCTTGGCTGAGATGATTAAATAAGGGTTAATAAATGTAACCTCTGTTAAATCTTCTATAACCAAATTTATCTCTCAGTTTCACCTAACATAGAATTAATAACTAAAGCTGGCAATTGTGAGCCAGAGTATTTAGGCACAAAATCTCTTGAGTGATACGTTTAGTATTTGCTCAGAGTGAGACTTGTAATTGATTGACAATCACAGCAAATGAACTGTGTCCAGCTATGTTCCTTGAGCTCAAAATTGTGTTCAGTTTGACCTGTTTTGTGTTCAACACACAATGTTGTATTCTGGAATTTCCGTTTACCTATCAGTGGGCTCTAAAGAGACCTTTCTGTCACTACTTTAGAGTTTGGAAATGTAATCATGCTCCACTAATCTAGACAGAATTTATCATAAGACAAATAATGACATTAGAATGAGAGATGGGTTTTATCAAAACAGATGATAAGCAAGTGCATACTAGTGCTGCCTGAGATAGACAAAGATGCTGCATGTTATATGACAGCTCAGCTCCAGATTTTAGCATAAAAACAAGAAGATGAATTATTTTTTTGGGGTGACATGGTTTAGTGTTTGTGTGGCATGGTTTAGTGTGAGGTGTCCCTACCCGTGGCAGGGGGGCTGGAACTAGATGATCTTAAGGTCCTTTCCAACCCTAACTATTCTATGATTCTATTCTGTACAGGATAAACCAGCATATCCAGAATTTTACAGAGATTTTTTTTGAATTTGCATTTCACTGCCTTGACTGGTGTCTGGTACAAACATGAAATTTTCTAAAAGATCATGTGCAAACTGTTTTTTCTCCCTGACAAAAAGGCAAATAAATAATCCAGGAGAGTCTGCTTTAATCAAAAATCTTCAAAGACCTTCCAGAAGTATTAAAATTTGGATTGCTAAACTAATACAATTTCAATACATAATTTTTCTTTCCTGCCCATGCAAAATGTTTTTGTGCAATAATTCTGGGTGGTTGAAACCTACAAAAACTAATCAAACACAATATTCTAAATCTTTAAAAGTAGTCAATAAAAAATCCAGCCTGACGAATAAGGAATCCTTATAAAAAAAATAAAAACTGTTGCAAGAATACAGACAGACTTTTGCTCATCTTGCTGGAAACCTGTGATGTTAGGCCCTGCTGTGGAAAGTATAGTAAAGTTTGATGGTGAAGACGACTGCAAACATCTAGTGAATAAATGAATTTGCTGTGTGACAATATCTCATGACAGATAATATATGAATATAACCTTATACACAGGAGTAACTAACATTTTTAGCTGGTTAGGATCATTCCAACTGCACCTACTGTGCAGCCACAGTGCACTTCTTGTTCCAGCATGCACTGTTGTTCCAGTTATCACAAGCTGTCTTGGTGTATTTTGGTAACAGGTGTGATGCCAGCATGCATGCTGTCAGCTTATTGCTAGAGGGAATAATGATTGGTGAGGTGTTGCTCAGGGTGAGAAAGTTTTCCTGAATATGAGAGCTGCTGCCTCTTATTACCTAATTTTATGGAAACACAAATCTGGTTTCATAAATGTGAATTGTTTTTTGTTAAAAAAAAAAAAAAAAAAAAAAAAAAAAAAGAAAGAAAAAAGGAAGATAATTGAAACATATAGTCACGGCATAAGACTGAAGTCCTACCAACTCAACCTCTATGAAAGGACCAAAAAGTGCTCCCAACCCTGGATAAAGGCATGAGGAGAAAATCACTGGAGATGTCCTCCCACGCATTGCAAACTTGTTCTTAAGCACTTAAAATATGGTCTGAGTTTAAAAAAGTGACAGAGTGTTAGCTCCTTGCTTAAAGAAACTCCTAAACCAGGAGAAAATCCAAAATATCAGACTCTTCCTGCAAATGTTAGATGTTCTGGCTTTACCTGGGAATGGTATTAGAGCAATTATTATGACTAATAATTATGGTATCAGATATAAAGTATATGTGAAAAGCAGTGTAACTATGAGATAAATGAGTTCTGTTACTATACCAAGTTACTTTAACATCTTGTTGCTGTCTTTGATGATGTTGAAGGTGTTAGGGATATGTTGCTTTTCTCTCACAGGCTGGGTTTAGGTTATAAACCTTACACATCACAAGTAGTAAACATTTACTGGATTTTAGATAGGAGAATATGCTCCATGTCTTCTTTTTAATGTGTGAAATCTTGTTTGGGATATCATCTGTGCACGTGCACATTCAGCTATGACAAACTTGGAATGAAGAGAGAGATGAGGCACAAAGTTTTAACAGCTCCATGGGAACTCAGCAGCTTGTTAAGGCAACAATGTGTAGCATGGGCAAGTAGAGCCAGCCAGGACAAAGCATGCACCATAAAGCCAGTGACTGGGGAGATCTGGCTTCCAAGACATGGCATTATTCCCAGAAAGACAAGCAATTACAACATGAAAGGCCTGCAACAAAAGCTTTATTTCCAGCAGCCAGGACAGTCTGCTTAGATTTTGACAAATGAACCATCATACATTGGCCTGATCCAGCATACAGGAGTGATGTTTCAGGGAAAGCTGCGTCTGTGATGCTGGAGATGCAGTATTGAAAAAGGACAAGGGACAAGTGGAACTAAGGGAACTAAGGGTACTAAGTTAGGGAAATACATTCACAGCAGCACACAGAACCACCAAGCTGTGCAAACTCCACTTTGGTTACAGCAAAATTGCTGGAAAGGCAGACTACCTCATACTGGCAAGCAACAAACAAGTTTAGTGCTAGCAATACTTCTGATCCACCCTAAACTATATCAATAATTGCACTAAAAGTATCAAGATTGGGTGATGAAGATTTGCATCAGTAAATAAAAGGGATGGAATGGCCAAAAAAAACACCCAAAACACAAAATCCAACATAACTTCAGTTCTTCGGGTTTTAGGAAGTCTGCATAAGATTTTTTTGTCCTAAAAGAATGAGTTTCAGAATGGCAGACTATTTCTGTATTCATAAGAAAAAAATATTTAAGAAATAGGAAGAGGAATTATCCTTCTTTGCAATTCTTTTTTAGAAAGGAGGGTAGTGATTATATTTATAGAAGAGCTGTTTTCAGTGCACAGAAATTCAAAAGGACAGGAAGGAAGTCTTAGCAGTGAACTTGTGTTATTTTAATGAAATGCAAATGACTATTTTTAACATATGCACCTAATAATTCAGAGGGTGTTGTCTTTGATAAAACTTTCAGGGCAATCTCACAGGAAAGGTGGAATATTTCTGTCATGTAAGAGGACTTCATCTGCACTTCATTCACTGAAAAATATAGAGATGAAAAACTATCTTGCAATCAAAGAAAGGAAGATAAAAGGTTTAGATAATGGAACTAAAGCTTGTGGGTTGTCAGAGAGACTAGGTCCTTTATGAAAAGGATTGCAGTTAATTCCTCTAGGCACAGTTCATATTCCTGGCAAGACAGCCAAATATAATAGGTATGTAAGTGTAAAGGAAAGTGCAACTGGATGTGATGCAGTCACAGACATGGCCACACACAAACACACATGAGCACTTGTTATAAATAGACTATGTAAGTATATACTGTGATTGATACTTTTTAGGTTTTTCTAGATTCTGAGCACAGTTTAAATTTGTATTGAGGATTAACATTATTGATTTAAGAGTCCTTTTTTTGGCAGCAGTGTTTTGTATTCATTTCATAAATTCAAAGTAATATTGTGTCCATGCAGAAATTTAATCCAAGACAACTGGATCCTGACTGTCACCAGCCAGCTAAAGAGATAAGCAAATCTCTTACTTTTAACTTAAAAAAAAAAAAAAAAGAAGAAAACAAAAAGAAGAAAAAAAAAAACCCTGATAACAAGTATAACAGATAGTACCATATTTTATTCTTAAATTAGAAGCAGCACAATTTAATCGATTCCATATTGTTGTTTCCTTTATGCTGTATATGACATTTAGCTTCAGAAAAAAAGCAGACAAAATGATAAAAAAACGGATGCTGCATATTTAATGTTCGAAAAATTTGCAAAGTGATGATTTTTGAGGTCTATTGTAAAAATTTCAGATAATAATATAAATGTAAATGGTGATTTTTAATAAACAATATATTCTCAGAGATTGACTTGAATCCAAAATTGAACTCAATGAATCTTATGGGTCCTTTCTAGCATGAGATATTCTGTGATTCTCTTTTCAAAGGCATAAGCATTTGAATAAAAATGGGAGGTAGAAGGCTTGGGGGTTGCAAAGAACAGCAGAATAACTTTTTAACGGAGAAAAGCTTGAAAGCATATGCAAATATCTCCTTATGACTACTTTTCAAAGAGAATTTGCTGCAGAATTCTGTTATCCAGCACTTTCTACCCAAGTATTACAAGTAATAAAATAATAACAATGTAAACTAGTTAATAACCTGTGTGTGAGAACCCTCTGGCACCTAGGTCTGCAGATTCTGTGTGAGGACTGTGCAGAGTACTCCCAAGGGAAGGGCAGGCATTTTGTTTTATCATACTAGTCTTATGACATTACACTAAGGAAAATCAGTCCTTGCATATCAATGGAGCTGTGGAGCTTTGCTGTCTTCTCAGCCAGCACTAACTCCTGTTCAGTTCAGTTTCCTCCCTCCCATTTCTCACAATCATGACAAGGATGAATTACTTTGAATTTACAAATACATACATTTTAGAGCAGAAGAGAAAAAATTGAAAGAACCCACTGTTATCTCTGTGGTATTATTTTGTATTTTAATTCCATTTTTACCTTTCTCCCCACTTCTTTAAAACACATGGGAAGAGCCATTACAGCATATGGAAAACCAGTTAAATGGTATATTAGGTACACCATTGCAGCACAATGTTGTGCAGTAACACATACTTGCTAAATTGAAGCATTATGAATTGCACTTTACAGCTTATCCCAAATTGATTTTTTTTTTCCATGATTCTCTTCTAGAAGAAATAAAATCTTAGAAGCATTACTTGTAATCACTTTGTAAGAATTTTAAATAGACACCATACTTCTAGCTAAGACAATTAGTTGTGTGGAGTAAAAGTTCAGTAGATGTAGATGTAATTCCATTGGCTTCACTGGAGCTGAAACAGTGATAACTATCTGAAGATTCACCTCGTAAATCCATAAAATTTCAAATAATTATTTTTATGAACTCTGTGTTGAAGCTTAGCCACATTTTTTTCCAGAGAAGTTCTGCCTCCGCCACTAGTTTCTCATATATCTATTTATAATATGTCCCTGCAAGTCCCTTTAGATAAGATGATTAAGTGTTTGCCAAAAGATAACCCAATTAAGACAGCTTTTAAGGATGAACAGGTGCTTTTCTGTATAATTGTCTTGGTTTGAGGCCCTCAAACAGTTCTGCTCACTCCCCCTCTTTCTTCCCCAGTCCTGGGGAATGGGGAGGAGAATCGAAAGAATTCAACTCCCATAGGTTGAGATAAGAACAGTTTAGTAACTAAAGTATAACATAAATCACTACTGCTACCACCAATAATA
>JASSUY010040586.1:0-10340 GCA_032466535.1 Forpus xanthops | reverse complement strand
CTGGAATATGCGGGATACTTTAGTTGTTAATCTTGGTAATTGACTAAGCTGAGAATGTGTAATGTGTCACTGCAAGAAAGACCAGATTTTTGGGGCATCAAGGAAGTACCCTGTTTGTAGATTGAGAAGGTGGTCCTGTCTGTTGGTCTGTGGCATAATCTGGAAAAGACTGTACATTTTTTTTTAGCCCCCAAGTTTGTACTTTTTGGGAACAAAGATATAAAATAAGCAAGGAACAGGATAGAGAGGAGATGGACTGACAAGCGCAGTAGGACAAGTAGGCGTTTTTATCCTGTCAGGATAGCAATTACAGCTCTATGGGCTGTTGTTGGTTTGCAATTTACTGTATGCATTGAGGGAGAAGAGAATTTCTGATCTTTATAATTTAGAATCATGATGGTGATTAGCCACAGAAGAAATCAATACGTTTCATGTTCAAATTGAGTTTACCAACTTGATTATTACACCCCCTACTTGAGATTTATTTTGAAAGCCAATTCGAATATTCTGCTAGAGCACTGCTTGCTGCTTATTGTAACAATGTGAGCTATATTAAGCATGGCACACTGGAGATCTCTGATCTACTGCCTTTTTTCATCTGAAATTTAGTTCAAAGTACTGGTGCCTTATATTTTCTGGTTCAAATGTGACTTGGTTGGAATTATATTCCTGTTTTTGTGTTGTGCATATTTACAGTGTTTTACAAGTATGTTTGCTGTCCAAAGATCTTGCAAATCAAGATAATTAAAAATGGCAACTTAATAGATGAGATTGTAGAGTAAGCATTAATGAAGAGGGCAAGCTGACGTTAATTCCTATGCAGAATGTCTTTGACAGCAGATGTAGGTTCTCTTTAAGGTCCAAAGATCAGTGGCAGTAAAGGCTGGAAACAATGTGGGTAGCAAGGTAGAGAAGCAAAACACTGAAGGAATAGGAAGAGGTGGAGAAGCCAAGAATGACAACTGGACCGACACAGGATTGAACATCAGGCTGATCTAGGAGAGTGGATTCTTTACATGACTTAATTCAGGATAGGGTTGAATCTTCTTCAGAAGAAATACAAACTTGAGCAGTTGTCTTCGTGATGAGTAGAGAAACAAGGTGGAGAGTTTATTGCAAAGTTCAAGTGTAAATTATTTGGAGCAAGTATGATCTTTTCATTTAGTGTCTGAATTTCTAAGGTGCTTAGGCAGTGATACGTGCAGTGAACAGTGATAAAAGTTTACTTGAGTCTGTCTCTAGGAGAAGAATGGATAGGATGGTAGAAATCTGAGTTCAGTGATTGTGACAAAAAAACCCCACAGGGTTGAAAACAGTTGCATCAAGCTGGCAGACCCTATGGAGTAAAATGCTCAATAACAAGACCGTAGTGGTACAGGGTCCCCAAGAGTTACAGAAATGGGAGAACAATTGCTTGTCTTGTGGTTCCAATTAAAAACTTACAAATTGAAGAGGACATTACAGATTTAAAACAATGGAAAACACAGCAAGCTGAATGTGCTACAGAGACCTGCTGAGGGAAAAGTGATTTGATTTTGATTGTCCTCCTGACTTGTGACATTTTTGGAAACAAATGGGCATCAGGAAGAGGGTACAGGGAATGTGTGCTGTGTTGAAGGATGCAGTGAGTTCATAAGGAAAAAGTGCTCTGTTTCACTTAACTAAAGCAAGGATTTTAATGACCAAGGTCAGCCTATTTTTGGAGACTTAGAAGAAGAAATAAATAAATCTGCTCAATGGTACTTACTAGGCATAAGAAGCAGAAATCAAAATTAGAAAGGCTTGTATTGCACCAGTATGGCTTTTCATATCTGCGGCATTTAAATCACGTACAAAAATCTTCATGTGCTTTACAAAGTCCTTCCCTCCATGCAGTTATAGAATAAGCCTGGTATAAGTGATCTTGCTTGTAGTTTTTGAAGCTGGAGCTAAATCACAAGGTCTCCATTTCTGTTATTTTCCTTTTATTTATTTATTTTTATTCAAAGTGCTTCAGGCTTGCCAGGCCTTTTCACTTCAAATTGCAATACATAGGAGTAGAAACTTTAAAGTGATAGTTGCTTGGAGCCAAGCTTCGAAGAGGATTTTGTGGCTTCAAAGCTTTGTCATTCCTGACAATCTTTGTGGCTGTGAAACCGACTGCACCAGTAATTTTTTTAATTTGATACTTCAGCTATGGTATAGTTATTACTACTTTCTTCTTCTGACTTTTGTTCTAAAGTGTTACTCTGTTGGCCAAAAGGATTTTTAAGCAACAGGCTTTATAACTATATTATGTTTGACATGAAAAGGTGCTGTGAGGGAAGTTGGATCTAAGCATTGTCTAGAGAATAGGCCTGGGATGCTATTTAGCTGTCTTTTAGCTAAGTCCTAATTTTGCATCAAGAGTGTAGTACACTTTCCTAAAAGTTAACAAGTTGTGGGCTTTGTGAACCTTTGTTTTTCATTTCTATGAGCAGGAGTATGGATGCTGTGAATCTGGGAGTGTGGCATGCCAGGGCTGTGGAATCGGGAGGAGTGCTCCGGCTTTTCAGAAATGCATCTGCATAGGGAAGGGCATCCTACGGGTGTCTGAGGAGGTGTCATAAAGAGCAAGTATTGAGACTGGGAGCACAGGAACATGTGGTAGAAAAGGACATTGATGTGGCTAGTGAAATTCCTTTGGGAGGCTGATGAAATGCAGAATAGTGTAATGTTCAGTTCAGTGTGATGTGGCTAGTACCTCTGAGCCTGCACTTAAAAAGACTTCCAGGTAGGAGCTGGGCTATGGGGGTGACTAGCCAATAGAATGGCAATATCTAACCTTTCTTACAGGTAGGTTGAGAGTTGCTGTTCTTAGATTTACAGATTAAAGGCTGGGAACCTGGCTCCTGACTTCTCTTTGTTCTGAGGTGGCACTCAGATGTACACAGCGCTCTTTTCTCAATGTGCAGTTCTTGGGTACACTCTGTCCTATCCCCAAAGAAATATCTATTTCCCCTGCTTATTTTACATAGAAGAATTTCTTAAGATATGAAGCCCTTTCTGTTAATTAGAATGGTGGTTTTATCTTGTTGAATTTCATGTGGCTTGGTAGGTAAAGGCTTGTGTGTTTCTGTATGTTCTCTTTAAATAGCTAAAAATTATACTTAAATTCCTTGTTAGGTATTTGGATAAGCTTCTCTTTGTTCAGTGGTATTGCCTGTGACTTGGAGGCATTTTTGTTAATTGGTCTTGAAGTAGGCTCAGTGGCTTTAGTTTGAATTAATTTTAAAAATGCTTTTTATCTACTCCCTAAAAATCACGTGCACAGCCTTTTATTCTGTTGAACGTGGCTTGGTTGGTTGGTTTGTTTGTTGGTTCAGGATTTTTTTTTGCGTAGTAGAAACAGTTCATTTAAAACGCTTTGGTACATCTATTTGTGGGGATTGTGGAGAGCCATAAATATAAATTGAAAAGGAACTGGAGAGGTTTTGTTTTGTTTTTTTTTTTTTCAAAACGTGATCCAGGAGATACTAGTTGTGGAAACGAACAGCTTGGATAATACTCCTGAAAATTGTTTTTTACAGCTAGAGCTGCATTGCCATTCTGTGTAGACAGCAGATGGCAGCATTAGACAACGTGTGCTTTGTCCAGGTACCAGAAATCGAATGGTTGCTTTTGGGGTTTCTTTTGTTCTCCCCTTTTCCCTTTTTTCTTTTATTTCTTTGTTATACAAAGTAACCGGGAGCTCCAAATTTTTACGAACTGCTGGTTTCATCCTCCTCTTAAAAAAATAATTTGTGAGAGGATCTGTATTTTGTGCATGGTGCAGTGTGTTAAGAAATCATTCTCTAGAGTGAAAATGAAATTACTTTGCAGAAGGGTGCAGAGTGAGGGGAGATGCTGCTATTTCGCTTGACTCAGGCGGTTCTGGCTTATCCCAAATCACATATATCTGTCCTTCCTCTACCTACTTACAGTACAAAATGTCATCTGGAAAAAAAAAAAGAATTAGTCATAATGTAGCGGCAAAACTGTTGCCTGGAGAGTGTGCCTGCTGAGAGCCAGACGCAATTTGGAAACAGTAATAAGTTTCCCTTGATAGGATTATTTTCACTCTGCTTTAAGGGGGAGAGAGGATGGAGAAGTGTTTGTTCCTAATGGGAATGCCCTTGAAAGAACAAGTAGGCGCAATCAAGGGAGAAATATACATATTGTGCAGTTAAGATTGCAGTTCTTCTACAGACTAGAATAGATACTAGTTAAATTAGAAGAGGTGGGTTATGTGCCTAAGTTCAGTGTGGCCGTACTAGCCCTGCAGCAAATGTCAGCGTCTCTGCTGTGATGAGCAGTGTGTGGTGTTTGTGGCATGAGATTATTTGAGGGTGGTTAGTCAGTGTTGTCATTAATGTAGCAAGAGATGCAGGACACTTTTATCAAATGTAAACTACCCTCAGTGCAAAGAATGCATTAAGCACTGATTTTTTTTCTTCCAGTACTGCTTCTTAGGAGTAATACCCCATCATTATTTTTTGGGAGCAAAAGGAAAAAGGAACCTATGCAGCATTACCCTCCCTGGGTGTTGAAAACTGTCTTAGTTTTGCAGCCTTCCCTGACACTAACCCATCCTTCCTGCCTTACGGAAGCTGAATAAAATGCTATTGTCCATTTGTGGCAATCTAAATAAGGTTGCTGCAGAGTATGAGAAAAGTCTTTTAATGTTCTAAATTGTGTAGTTAATGCTATTTTTTTTTTAGGGTGGTTGATGTAGTTCCGTTTGTACTTTGGGTGTGTGTATCAGGAGCAAACTGGTAGGCTTTAAAAATTGTTTAGAAGCTATGAAATACCAATTTCTACCTTCAAAAAGTACAGGTAAATTTGAAAGGGGGTTAATACTGCAAGTGTGAGTGATCCTGCCCCAAGCCAGTGGAAGAAAACAAGAAATTGGAGCTAAACGGAATGATTTTTAAATGTTTATTACTTGTTCACAATATAAATTCCCAATGCTGTAGCTGTGACACTGTCAGTATTGTACTGGNNNNGCTGGTAATGAATGTTGTAACATCTTTGTGTTTTTTTTTTGTCACTTATTTTATATCTTTTTTTACTTTAAATGATTTCTGATGATAGCATCCTTGGTAAATCAGGGCTGAGTGTTCCAAGTTGCCTATTTCATTAGTGCGAGTCTGATGTATTATTCAAGCAAATCAGTAATAAAAGATTTAAGCCTTTGTCGGTTAGCTATAATGACTTCCAGCCAAATTTCGAACTGCAGTTCACGCAGTGATGTGTTGAATCTGTCTTGTCCCTTCCTCTAGTATAGGAAAGGGTTTTCCCATGAGAAAGAAAATGAGAGGAATGTGTTCCCTGAGCTGTTAGGAAGGTGGCAGCAGTAGTCTAGAAGGGCTTGTGCTGGTTAGTAGAGTCCAAAAGAAAAGCAAGTTGTGGTTTTCAGACTTTGTATTTTTGGCATGAGGCACTAGGTGGCCATTTCTGATGCATTCTAGTCTTCATTAACTGATGAAAGTAGAAGAAGTGCCAGCCTCCATTCGTTTTCTGTGGTGCTGTATGTGCAGTTGCCCCAGACTTTCCTGTCAACAGCTGGATGAAGATATGCTGTAAATACCTAGTTTGGATCACTCCCTTTTTGGGACCAAGGTTGGGAGATCTGCCCTGGAAAGCACTTACTTTTGTGCCTGCAATGCATTTTCTTTTTGTTATAGGTTGCCCAATTCTTACTTGTTGGATGGGGCCATTCTTAGAGCTCTTATTGCCTGTCTGTGTTTCTGTGCTCAGGATTTTTAGCATTTGCACACTAAAAACAGGAGAGAAAGTATTGTCCAATATCAGCGTCTGCTTGAGCAAATTGGCACAGGTTAAATTGTATATTGCTGGTATACACTGGACTTTAAGAATAGCATATTTTTTTGGTGGCACTTTTTTTTCTATTTTATTACAGGCTACAAGAAGCAAAGAATAATCTTTAAAAAACTTTTCCAACCAAGGTCAATCTTTGGTCAGTCAGGATATTCTTTTATGGGTTTTGTTCTGTGTTTATGGCTTTATTGTTTGTGAATCTGTTATCTTGACTCCTGCTAGGAAAGAAAATATTATTACTAGTTCTTGACTCTGGCTAGGGAAGAAAAGATTATTGCTAGGTCTGTGTTTGGGCTCAGACTTTTCAAAAAATGGGATCATCTTTTTATGAGGGTGGGGGATTTATGGAGAACTCTAAGGAGAATTACTTCAGCTATCCAGAAAAGTATTTGTCGTTTAAATAAGAACATACAGATTCTTGGATTTGAGTGTGATTTGATGAATTCGGCTTCTGAGTTGCATGTTACACAAGAAAAGCTGCAAGGACTGACATACTATTGACATCAGAGAAGCTGGGCAAACATGTTAAAACCCCCCTAAAACTCTAAATACTAATACCTTCCCAGTGCAGCAGTATACAGACTTACCAGTGTCAATGAATATTGTTCTGCTAGTATATTTCTTATTTCATGCTTCATTTTCTCTTCTCCCAGAGCTAGAAGTGTCATGAAGTGTTTTGCATTATAAGTACTAGGGATATTGTGTAGAGACAGTATTTGCCATGTTCTAAGAAATAGAAGGTGCACAGAAATCTAAGAAATTGAATAGACAGTTCCACCTCTACCATTTTCCAGAAGAAATTGGCAAGAAGTAAATATGTGGAAGAAACTGTATCTGTATGCCTGTGTCTTCCCTCCCTCTTGTTTCCTTCCTTTTTTTTTTCCCTATGCAGCAAAACTGATAGATGCTCTTGCTATAGAAAGGTCTGAACATAGGCTTTGCATATTAGTGTTCACAGCAGTTAATGATACTTAGGTTCAGAGGCAAGGAAAGGAAAAAAAATACATGAAGTAGTGGCTCAGCTTCTCTCAAATGGGTTTTAATTGAGCTTTTCATGATGAAAAGCTAATGCTATCTGTTTCCTAGAGATGACTAATTCTGTGTTCCAGTTGTAAACTGAGGAGATAGGACTGAAGTCAGGAGAGCCTTGTAACAAAATACTGTAGCAGGCATTTGGTTGTTGACTAAATGTTTTAAATACATTAATTTATGCTGGGAGGGAGGAAAAAGCTACCTATTTTTGTTACAAGTTGTACACTTAAGGGTAACAAATAGGAACTATGTGGCTGGTGCTAGACAAATATTTTTAACAGGGCTGTTTCCTGCTGCAGTTCTTGGAACAGGAAGTAAACATCTGTATCAGACAGGATTTGCTGTTACCACTGATAATTGCAATGATTCTCTTCTATGAAAGCTACTTAACTCCAACAGCATATTTAACTACATATTTGTATGGCGTGCATACAAATAAGTTCTATTTTCAGTAGCATTCCATACCTCTTTTCTGCATTGATCAGCTGTAATACATTCTGAGTACTTCTGTATATCATTGAAATGAAAGACTGTACTGCATTTTAAGAATGAACGTTTATGCTTCCAGCTTCTTACATATTTTTTTTCTTTCCCAAGGTTTCCTTGATGTAGATATGGTGAGGTGGCAAAAAAAGATAGTCCCAGAGACCAATGGTATTCAAAATACCCCTGTCTGAAAATGTTGCCTCAGATTGGTAAATTTATTCAAGCAGAACGAACAAGAACCAAAAATGCAGATTCTATCAGTAAGTCTGCACTTCATGTCTCACTGAAGCAGGGAACATTAATAGATCTCCTCATGTTACTCTGCCTGATTAGCTGTATCTTGAAAAAATGAGCCTTTTCTGCTGATGCGTTAGAGGTATGTGCTTTAACAGTGACAAAGGAAATGTGAAGAAGTTGGCAAGTGCTTTCTAACCATCCCTTTTGTTTATATCCTTATCTGAGTGCATTTAAAAAGGGTTGTAATGTGTATTTGTGAGTACCTTGTTTTTAGAGCTGGGGATTTCTCCTCTCACAAGGGTTCAAGGGTAGGAAGTGGTAATACTGGCAATAGCGCTCCATGTATTCTTATGCTTCGAGCTGGAAAAACACTTACCTCCTAGAACACCACTTAAAGTTGATTGTGTTTCTTCTGCTTCACTTTACAGCCTTGGAAACTGGCAGTCTGATGGGCTCAAAACAGTTGCATCTTATTCAGTGTGGTGTAAACAGTAGTGACTCTGTTAGTGAAAAAGCAAAACACAAGAAAATCTTTGTATCAGTTCGTATATGTCTAAGTCTGTAGTGAGCTTCAAAGTCTTGCATCTGTGGAAAGTGATGACATGAAGGAAGTATTCAGTATGGAAGATCATGTAGAGATCAAGAGAATTGGAAACAAAGTCAGCAAAGTAATATTTCTAAAGAAAACCTTGTATAAGAGAAAACAGAAGATAAGTTGGAAGCTATGTCTAATATTAAGGTTTTAGGAACAGAAGGCATGAAGGTGAGAACTCAAGGAGGAACCAAAAGGAACAGTTAAGACCATAAATATGTGATGATGACGGTAGCAGGATATGAAGTGAAAAAAGAAGCTGAATTTTATAGGACTGAGTGAGGAGTGGATCATGAATTCCTGTGTAAGGTACTGGGATGAGAAGCATTACATCACTGACTAGATGAGGCACTTATGAAATCTGAGGGCATGTGTTTATACTGGGGGCAGTTCTGCTTTTACATTTAACATTTCTCATAGGGGTGTGTGTGATTTGCTGCTGATTTCACTCAAAGCTGCTTTTCTAAGAGAAAGTCTGCATCATCAGTCTTGCTGTAAGAACCAAGCCTCTCTAATACATCTATTTCTGGCTCTTCTAGTTGTGAAGAAGGTGGCCCTTCCTCTCTCAATCAGTATGCTGCTAAGTTGCATGGCCTATGGCTGTGCAGACTGCAAAAATATTGAAGAAGTCTGAACTTCAGCATTCATCTTTAAGAGACGACAAGACTTCCTTGCCTCTGTCCATCCATTTCAACATGAGAACTTCCACTGAAAATGAAAAATTAAGCATAATTCAGAGCCTCATAATGAAACATGTCATGTGGTTAACCTTTAATACAATGTAACATTTAAAGAATAGTTTGCATCTTTTGCTGGTAAATTAGTACATAAATATTTAGATTAGGTGGGAATAGGAATGTGGCATTATTTATGGATCCATATTTCTCTGGCATTTCGGATGCATAGTTGTTTTGCTCCTTAATAAATGCAGGCATTAAAAGAACAAGCACACACAAAGTGCTAATTTTAAAGCTTTGAGCTCAGGGGAGAAAAATCTCCACATTTTTGTTAGAACTGCTTGTCGTATCCTATAGCATGATAGAAATCATTTAAAACACTTGCAGTTGCATTAAGCTCCTTTACTTCTGATACTTGTCATGGAGTGACATGTCTCACCTGCTAGTGCAGATTGGTAGCAGAGCAACATGTCAGATCTGAAGATGTTTTGGTGTTGTCTGTTCCTTTTCACTTCAGAAGCAGATATGTTGTGGTACAGTTACTGCTTTAATTTTTGCCCCTATCTTGCTTCAGTTCTCTCTCACCTTAATCCTTGGAAGGGAAAAGCAAGAATATATGAAATGTCTTAGTGGTGAAAGCTGTCAAAAAAAAAAAAAAAAAAAAAAAGAAAGAGGAGAGCACAGGTTCCTTTTTTTTCTGGTTTAGCGAGAGATCAGGCTGTTAAGGAGGCTGACCACAAAGCTGCATTGCCAGTACAGGGCACAGCAATTCAGAAAATGGTCCTGAAATAACATCGTTGCAAGCTGTTGTGGAAGCACTCTGGGATCTAAGACCTCATGAATTCTGTTCCTTGTGCTGCCTGGACTTCTGTGAAGTTATGTAAATCACTTACCTTTCTGTAGCTTGCCTCCTCTTTACGAAATGTGACCTTCTTTGTAGATTGAACGTACAAGGAAGTAAGTCCACTGATACCTGTAAGCTGTTGAGATACCGCAGTGATGAAGCCTCTAGCTGTTAGTACAGGAGTAAGTTTCCATTTAAATTAGAAGAAATATGTGTGTTACCTTGATCTGTTGAAATTAAGCAGAGGTACAGAGCTGCTGTGCTCCAATCTCTGCTTCTAAATTAATCCTGCACTTCAAAAGTTAATTCTTTGGGGACTGTCACTCCTCCATGGTCTCCACGATGTTTAGCAGTGAGAACACCTCACTGAATGTTCATGCTTTTGTGCCTTGGGCTTGGCAGAAGTATCACTTGAGAACTGCAGGATTTTGTATTCCAGTTCACTGAACTGTTCACTGAACAGTTTCCTGTCTTGTGTTTTGAACTTCTGTAAGGAAAGTCTCTCTCTAGGTTCCTTTCTTTGTTTTTCTATGTAGTCCTTTTTTTGAAACCCAGTCACTTCTAGCTTAAGGTCTTTGCAAGGTGTTCACATGCTTTCTTACACCTTGACATGAAACAGACATTTGCATATAGC
>JASSUY010040585.1:0-20731 GCA_032466535.1 Forpus xanthops | reverse complement strand
AGCAGGCAGGTCTCAAGGGTACCCAAAGGCCATTCAAACCCTTCAGAACTCTCAAATGAGGCTGCTGTACTTGTCACCAGGGCTGGTGTAGCTGCTGTGCTTGTTAGCAATCTCACCACCAGCTGTGCTTTCTCTGAGTCCATATCTTCCTTCTCTGCCTCGTTCGGAAGTGCTGCGTGGTCTCCTGCATCTGGCGAGGTGAGGCATTAATAAATATAAAAAATTAGATGGATCTTCTTAATATTAATTTGTGTTTGGAATGTGCGCTTAAAAGCTCGAGTTGGTTATATAACCATACCTAACCAGGCCATAATCCTAATTCATCTTCAGTGGAACTTCATTCCTAAGCTATTCAAGAGTCTAGATACATAATGCAGTATGTGCTGTAAACAAAGTTAGAAGGCTGCATTTCATTTCCCGGTTTTGAAGGGTTGGCTTTCAGCTCTTGAATCACAGCTTTAGCTCCATGAACACTTCTGGCATAAGTTCACTGCACTGCTTGGAGGGATGGACACTTTTTCTCTGCCATTCCCTTTTCCTGGCATTGGTGGTGTGTAGCTGCTTTGCGAGTCAGACCAGGGAACCAATTCAGATAAAACGCACACTGAAAAATGCAAGTTACTCTTCAGCTGTGTTTGTTTCCCACTTCAGCTCACAGGGCAGTCACAAGGATGTTTGTGCTGGCAAAAAAGGAGCAGGAACGCATTCTCGGGAGAGGGCTGGAGAGCAGAATCAGCATTTATGGCAGCAGCACACATGCTGGTGGGATGAATGATCTTGAAACTGTACCGTTAGGGGCATGGGGAAGTCAATCCTGTGCAGCCACTGGCACCATGTAGTCTGACAAGTAAATTAAACCAGTTTATGGCTAATTGTAACTATAATTTTGCCCTTCCGTTTATTTGTTCTTCTCTCCTTGTCTTTTGCCATGATCCTTTTGCTTTTGGCTCTTTAGCATGAATGTATTATAAGAGAAGGGGCAGGAACAGGGGGCATAAGGTGGATTTGGCATCAATTGACAGTAGTCATAGCCAGGGGAGATAATTTGAATTGCACATAGAAAGAGGATGATGTTAAATTCAGAAATTAGCAGTGGGATAAGACAGGATTTCCTGAGGATATTAGATCCTAAGGTCTACTTCCCATAGGCACTTTTGAAAAGTTGAGATTAAACTCTAACACTTTTATTGTAATGACTAAAAACTTAATAACATATTATGTGTTTTAGATGAAACTCTGGCCCTGCTGAAAACAAAATTGAGAGTTTAACTTCTGTGAGGCTGGCATTTACCTTATTGGCTTTAATGAATCCATTATATATCCATGGATATGTATTACCTGCTATGAGATAGTATGTACTTCAGAAGAAAACTCCACAGCTTTCATTGAAGCAAACCAAATATGTTTAGCACTCTCATGAAATAACGCTTTGAAATAACAAATGCAGGATGTCAA
The DNA here is from genome assembly GCA_032466535.1 of Forpus xanthops. NCBI lineage: Eukaryota > Metazoa > Chordata > Aves > Psittaciformes > Psittacidae > Forpus > Forpus xanthops. The sequence continues at coordinate 19,276 of JASSUY010040585.1, read as the reverse complement.
TTGATTTAATGGATGATAGGAGGTACTCTTGCAATTGTGAGACGTTAGAAATCCAATTATTTCTATTAATATGCCTGCATTAAAGATCCATATTTCAGTGCTGTCCCATGCCTCGCTTGTCTTGACGCCTGTTATCAAACTAAAGCCTTTAAAATCTCCTGTTTGCATTTTAATTGGCTTTGGGAATAAGCAGGAAGAGAATAATGGAAATAAGTGGCAAAATTAAAATAATGCTTTTGAGAATCTGGAAGCATATAATAGGCATGTAACGGACTCTTTCTCACGAACATAAGCCCCTGTTTCTGATATACTTATGTCTGAGACATCTGAATCCTTTTGGTTTCATCATTTAAAAGAGGGGGTAGCAGGCTTTGTAATTCTGAGTTTGCTCCATGAGTGTTTCAGTGTTAATATCACAGTTGGAGTCTGGAATTATGTTCACTAAGCCCTGCCTGTATTTCAAGCCAGCGTGTTGAAGTGGAGAATTTAATTAATAGAAATGCTAAGAAGTGGAGGAGGCAGCAGAGGGAAGACTGCAGGCAGAGGTGAGTGCAATCAGTGCTAAGCAGATTTCCCTGGCTAGCGAAACACTGTTGACACCCCTCCTTCACAGTTTAATCCCTGGAAGGATTAAAACCTCCAGGGTGGTGTGGATTGAACCTCCATAATTGCCATTGTATTCCCTTGTAATAAAGTGCAGAGGTTTTCAACCTCAGATCTTAGGGAGTCGACCTGGCAATGTATGGATCAAGTTTTCTGCAGTGATATGGTATACAGAAATGTCTTCTTTCCTTTTCCTTTTCCTTTCCCTTTCCCCTTTTTTTCACCTACCGTGTACTCTAATTCCACATCAAAGACATAATGGCGAATTCTATCGCGCCACAGATGTTGAATCCTGTAACAGACTTGGTTGAATCTCCTGAAATGCAGAATTTCCAAGCACAGTGATATTGAGACGGGTTCAATTTGTGTACCTGCTCACTGTGTTGCCTGTCAGTAGCGTCCTGAGTGTAGATATTCATAAGAGGGTGACAGAAGGGTTTCAGTCTAGAAACTGTTTCTGTAACCTGGCAATGGAGAAAGTCACAGGGGTGACTGGCAACCTTGGAGATGTGTTTGGCTGTAGAAGGCTTGGCTATGTTGTTACTGCAAATGAAACTCTCTGTGTGTCTCTTTCCCTGCAGATATAAAGTCCTATGCAAGGCAACATAACAGATTAAAACCAAGCTCCTAAACTAAAGTTAATGCTGACTGAGCCGCTGCTGCTTTTCATAGTACAAACACTTGAGATGGGTAAGTTATTTGGCACTGAACCTCAAAAGCCTTCCAGCAGTTTAAATGTGGGTATGAATGGTTATTGTTTTATTCAAAAGTTACCACTCATGTGGCCTACGGTATGACTAGACTAAATTATTAATTTCTGAAGGTTTTAATGGAAACAGGGGAAGGGAATATTATTCAAAGAAGTCATTTGGAAACCAAAATGCTATTAGGGCATGTAGGTTTCCAATTTGGACTGCACAAAGAATAATACATCAGCTCTTTTTTTCCTTCCCTGTCATATTCTGTTCTTAAAGCATGAGTGGGATGCTCTCCAATTCCAGGTGAAGGGAATAGATTTATTTCATGCTGAAAATAATGAGCTTGTGTGTGTTTGTTCCTGTGTTTGGTTGAATAGGAGGCTTTTGCATCAAATGACTGCTTGTATTCACAGACCTCTTTGCTGACAGGTGATCTGACAAATGGCCATCAAACACAATACACTTTTCATGCAAAATGCATGATTATGCTTAAAAATAAGGAAAGCCAAGTGTTATTCAGGCAAGGGAGGTCAAGTTAGGTTATTGCAGGCTCAGTGAATAGGGGTCATGGGGAGCTACAGGCTCCTCTGCCTCCTGTGGCAGCAGTTTCTATGAAACCCCTGATGGAGAGGAGGTCAGGTCTCTTTTGGCTTTGACAAACAAGGAGAGTGTATGTAATCCCCACAATGGCTGACAAGTAAGGACAAGAAAAAGCTTTCCTATTATCTACAAATGAAACACCTCATGAAAATACACATAGGTGCAGATAGAGGCTCCTGATTGATTTGTGTCATTTTGATGTGTAACTTTTGCTTTGCTTCTAAAACAAACCAACAAAACCATTACACTTTTTAAGTAGAATTCAGAATGACTTCAGAATGCTGCTGTTTAAGTGAGTTCCAAGGAAAGAGTTTGCTTCATTTTATTTATTTGTGTGCTGCTGCATTAATATCAGAGAGCAATAATGCTTGAAATCATCTAAATTTTCTGTTTAGCACTTGGGTCTATCAGGAAGCAAGTGTCTATCTTAAATGAGCATAAAACTCATTAATGTATTTTCCTAGGGGAGCCAAAATGGGAATTCTATAAAAATTGCTTTAAAAGTTTAAATACACATTTGAAGACCCATTTCAGAGTATCAGATGTCTTAATGAGCATTGTTTAATGTTATTTCTAAAATGCGTGGGGTCTTACGGTAATTGAAATTCAGAAAGAGTATTTGCTGTTGTTTTTTATTTCACTGATGTATATCTATATAGCTATAAATTGGGTTTGATTTGCTTTTAAATCTTAAGTGCATCTTACTGGATGAAATTACATCCTTTCTTGCCAAAGATCTCAAGCTGTTATCTTTTTCTTTTGGTTCACTCTATAATTCACTTACTTTTCCTCCTCTGCAATATTAATGGATAGAAACAAGCAACAAAACAAGGCATCACTGGTAAAAAAGGCATGAAAAAGAGCACCAGCAGGAGGGAAAGAAAACTAACACATACTTCTCTGTAGCTGAATAGTAACTGCAAAGGGAAACCTTTCAGGTGGTTTCTTTTATCGTAGCCTTGGTTTTTAATGTATATCTGCACCCAGCAGATTTTCAAATACTCTCTAAACTGACCTAGTATGAGAGTGGACTCAGGGTCTGAGCTTCAGGAACTCTTTCCATATTATTTCCAGTAAAGTTATTGCTGTGCTCTATTAATAGTACGTAGCAGAAGCTTATTCTGAGCAGGTTACCTCCCTATAGTCCCTGATTCAAGAAAATAAGATGGAAGTGAGCTGGCTAAAAGCATGGGATTTAAAAGTGTGGTATATATAAAAACCAGGAAGGGGGGAAGTTCTAAAAACTAAGTCACCTACCTTGTGTAGACCCCGTTAGACCCTGGACCTGCCATTGAACACCCTTGTGTCCTGTGCTGAGCTGTGCTAAGCAATATGCCATTTGCTTGGCCTAAGGGTTTGCTCCCAAGCCCCTGCTATCAACATAAAAAGATTACTAGCTTTTGTAAAAATACAGCCCGTTCCCTCAAGGAGTTCAGGTCTACCAGCAATCATTGTAACTCACTATTAGATCGATTCAGCACCATGCTGGGCTTTTCTCTTACTTTCCACCAATTATGGAGGCTGACAGAAAGAAGAAGAAGAAATATGTTGCAATAAATGGGACAGAAAGTGTGGAAAATATTGGCACTTCTGAAGATTTAGGGCATAGTCACAGTAAATCCAAAGACTTAAGAAGAACCTGTCTTTAATGTATGAAAAACACCAGAATCAGTCTCCAAAGGCAAATGATTTCTATGACTTCTCATTTCTGACAGAAATGCTGGCTCTTCATGTAATTCGTCTACAGATATTGGTGGATCTTAATCTGTGGAATATGATAGAAGCGTGGTTCTTAAATGCTCTGCTAACCATTTTTCTGTATTTAAAATGGAATGTATTTTGAATTCCCACAATATTCTTTCATAATTATAATTTTATACGCTGCAGATGTGTGTCTTAATAGAAAGAAAAGTGGAAAATCATTTCAAGAACTGTGAATAAGACTTTGCATCCTCAAGTTTGTATAACAGGCCTGAAGGCAGATTTCCATTCAGGTATTCATTAATACAGACAGATTTTGTTCTGCATGTTGGCTTCCCCTGTCCACACTCAGCTAGTATTAAAGATCTCTTTACTGTCTGCAGAGGACTTGGGGGTTAAGAATTTTTTCTCCTTTGCTATCACTTTTATGTGTTAGACTTCTTAGAGAAGACCGAGATTATGGGGTACATCAGGGAGGGAAACTCCAAAACCAGCAGAGGTTCATACTGGGACACTGCAGTTTCTGTCTTTCCACTGCTTAAAATTCTGTATTTGTTCTCCCTAAAACCTGACTTAATCACAGTCCTTCACTCTCCGTCTTTCCAGACTGTAGTACCCTTTCTATGGTTTGATATATCCTACAAAAAAGCTAGTTCTCCAAATGGCCTGTCTCTTTGCCTCAGGCCCAGAGGAATGGGCCCACTGAATTCTTAAGTTTTCTCTGTGTGAACCCAAGATTTTCTCCTGGTGAAGGTCCTTTCTATATGTAGGGCAAAGCATCAGCTCTGGTGGATTTTGGAAGATTCTGAAGCAAAGGCAAAAAGGCAGGTTTGCTATGAGGATTGCAATTATCATCTTGCAGTAATTGGAGAATCCAGGCACAGCATCATTTCAATGGTTGAGGAACTAGTTCCACCAACTGCTTCTTTTACTGTACGGGTTTGATGTCAAGGTCTCTAACGCTTTGTGTCATCAGTGTGGTTTTGTACAAGATGGGGAGTTGCCTCCATTTGAAGCAATTTCTCCAAGTATTTTTTTCTTTGAATATGAAGCTCTCTTTCAGTATGATTTCACTGCTCTCAAAGACAAGTATAAGAGAAACATAAATTGTCTTTTCATCAGGGAATCTGTCAGAGTTACAAAGAATGAAAAAAACCTCTGTGTATTGGACAAGTTTCTCTGTGCTGTATAATTCTCTGAATTAAACACTGATTACCTCTTCCTCAAATGGAGCACCTTGGGAAGAGTATAGATTCTTCTCTGAAATGAAGTACCGAAACAGTACCTTTGCCGTCAGAATAGTACACATCTGTCTGTACAGGAGCTGACTATAAGCCCACTTTAAAATCCTTGAGTTTTCTTATTTTCATGTCAACCTCCTCAGGAAGAGTCTCACTGGAACAGTTCTTGGAATACAACGCCAGAGCTTTTGGAGTTTAGCTCTTCTCAGAGATAACACTAGAAAACCAATGCCAGAGAATGTCTGCTCTTTTACGTGATGCTTAGAGATCTAAAGTTTTATGTCAACCTCTTTCTATGTCCCTTTCAATGGCAGCATCTGTTTATACGCATACGAGGTGTTCACTTTGGGAAAGTAATTTTGCCATCCTTTTTTTGCCCAATTACACTGTAAGTTGTTCTGCTTTTGCAGCAGATGATGTCCAGAATTTTACATATGAAAGTGCCTGTGGTCAGCTTGGAGAATGACAGAATGAGATTTCTCATCACTCTCTCTGTTTCTCTACTACCTTGTATATCTGATGGCTTTCCCATTTTCATCAGGATTCACTTGCCTTAGGTGTTGTAGGGAAAGCAGGATCATAAGGCAATTAGATAGGAACTGCAGGAGATCTCTAGTCCAGTCTCCTGCCCAAAGCAGGGTCAGATACAACATCAGACAAGGCTAATTTATCCAGCCTGCTCTCAGAAGCCTCCAAGGATGGATATTTTGCAGCCTCTCTGGGCAGCCACTTTCACTCCTTGACTGTCCTCATTGTGGAAATGTTTCCTTTTACCCAATCCAAATTTCTTTTAATTAAGGTTATGCCCATTGTCTCTCAGTTTCCTGCCATCCACCACCTCACAGAGCGAGTGCTCCAATCCTTGGCCATCTTGCTAAGCCTCCACTGGACCTGCTCCAGTTTTCAACGTCTTTCTTGTGTTGGGGGTCCAAAACTGAAAGCAATATCTAGATCCAGTCCAGCCTGTGCTTAAAGATACTATTAGTACAGTTCTATACAGGTAAGACTTCTTTACTGCTAGTAGGAAGATTTTAGGTGTCTATCTCAGTTCTCAACTTTGGTTCTCAGGGAGGATTTTAATGTCCTAAGGGATTCCCAGAGTACTTAGAGAGTATTTCAAGCAGAAGCTCAAACTGATACCTTCCAGAGGTCCCTTCAATTTGAATCATTGCAAGTCTGTGGGTCTATAAGATTTTTCAACACATCACAGCGACCAGGTAACCTTTCCTTCACGTATTCAATGTTTGAAATCTATTATTGAAAAAAAGGCCCTATGTGTGCACTGCCTCATGTTTTAGAAAAAGAGTTTTCAACAGTATTAAAACAGGAAAAAGCCAAATACTGAAGTCAAAATACAGAGAATGCTAAAACATTCTTGACCAAAAGACACATTAAATTTTACTAATTAAGCTTTCATTTTTTTCTTTATTTCAAATATCTGCTTTTAATTCCTACATTTATTGTTATGATTTTTTTTTTTTCAATATGTACAGTGTGTGCAAAAAAGGAAAAAAGGATACAGGCTCTGATCTTTTCCCTGAAATTCCTTAAGGAGCCAGATGAACAATGAAAACACACTTCTGGGTACTTCATACTTTATTGCATTTAATGGAAATATTACCTGAAGCATCTAAACAAGCATTTTAGTCCCAATAGAACTTATTCTACACCATGTAATAATTTCAAGTCTTACAGTGGCTTTCCTCTTCATCTGCCCAGTTTTTTAAAACATGGTACCCAGTTTTACTTTAGTTTTATCCTTGTTCATACTGGGAACTAAAGTGATAACCTTTCTTTCAGTTCTAAGGCTTCTTTTTAAAATGTAGGATTGGGCTTTTATTATTTATTGCTGGGTTTTGTCAGTACTTTAGTACACAGTTTGTCAGCTAATATGGTTAATTTGGTTTATTTCCGCAAGGAAGGGGGCATTTCAAAAAAAGCAGTTGTTTACACTTGAGAAAACACTTGCCAAATGGGGCACGTTTTTCACTGGCCTCTATTCAGGGATTGGATAAGGATACCACAATAGTGCTTGGCAAAAGCAAATTCCATCTTTTGAGGCCAAAGGAGCTGCTATAGAGATACAGAAATAGTAAGAAATTTAAACATTTGAAAGAAACCTTGATGTATCAGGGGACAGATCATCCTATACCCAGGCTGCAAACATCTGACTAGATTAGTATATGCACGCATTAGACTTTTTCCCAGTAGTTCTTCTGCAAAACATTTAAGGAATTCAGGTGTTGCACCATCACTTTCAGTAACTGTCTCAGCACCTAAATACACATCACCATGAGACTGCATCCTTTTTAGGGCCAAGTTCTCTCTCTTCCAGAGGATGGATTAAATTATGGCTTTATCTAATGCTACTGACAAGTTCTCTGCAATTAGTCCTTTAGGCTGCAGTATGCAAGCTTACATGTGCAGTAAGGTCACCTTTTAGCCTTTGTTTTCATAAGCAAGATTTACATTTTATGAATCATAATGTGTTTGCATCTGTCCGGCTCCTAGTCTAAGTCAGAGCATACTTTTTTAACTGTCCTGGCTTCACCTTGGTCACCTTTCTCTGGACATCGCCACATGAGGCTACTATAGCTTGGGAAAGGTAAATCATCCTGAGCCCACTGTCAGCTGAGAAGTAAAATCCTGGGGGGAGTTTCTGTTCTCAAAATAATTGATGCTTCCATACTTTTCTTCTGAATTGATTTACAGTTAAGATCAAGCTGTAATTGTTGTGGATATGATTTTATATGGTGGTTTTGTGACATGGATTCTCAATATGCTTTTCTTTCTCTTTGAATTCTTACGCTGACTTTTTTGAAAATATGAAAGTGAATTCACTTGTTAACTCATATTATAGAACAGAAGACCACAGAGCTGAGCTATTATGACAGTTTTTATATCAGTAGTGATGAAGTGCAGCAGGTAGCATCAAAGCTGGTATATGCACAGTGTAAGAGAAAGTACCTGGCCTGGACGACTTAGAGTTTTGTCCACAGAGGCGTTAGGTGCCTAAGTACCTTTAGGAATCTAAGCTGCATAATCTAGGCAATGCAAAGGAGGATGGACAAAGAAACAGGTATAGGTGATTTCTCCAAGGTTATGGTTTTAAACCAAAAGAGGGTACATTCAGGCTGGATGTGAGGAGGAAATTTGTTACAATGAGGATGGTAAAACACTGGCACAGGTTGCTCAGAGAGGTGGTGGATGCCCCATCCCTGGAGATACTCAAGAGACATGTGGTTCTGGCAACCTGATCTAGTTGAAGGTGTCCCTGCTCATTGTAGGAGGGTTGTACTACATGTCCTTTGAAGGTCCCTTCCAACCCAAACCATTCTATGATTCTCTATAGTAACTCATAACAAGGCTAGAAAACATCAAGTTGTCTCTCCTGCGCTGTCAGGGGTCTGTGGGTATGAGATCACATCTTTTCTGTGCAAGATACCTTTAAAGGTAAGACAGAAAAGTGGAAAGTTTGGGAATGCATTTTTGTTGCTGACTTTCTCCTTTTTTTTCCACCCTCTTCCACGGTGCCCTATTTTTAGAAGTAATACACAGTGCCTGCACACACTGCAGCAGCTGGGCTCTGGAGTCTTCACAGAATAACTCTTTATAGGTTGCTCAAACTCAGCAAGTGAAGCAAAATGTTTCCCTGCATTATGCTGTCTGCAGATCTTTCCTACAACAATAGGCCAGGTAATTGTAATGTAAATTTTTCCAGTCTGCGTTGTAACTCTCTACAATACAGAAAAATATATTCTCATGTTAGATACTGATTTGACTTTATCAGAGAAAGATCTGCTCACTTTCTAAGTTTAAGAAGCTGGAAGGCCATGAATGAGAGACTCACTTGAGGCTTTTTACCATCATAAAGACTGGGAATTACAGCTATAAGGGTCAGGATAGTAATGGCCCCCAGACATCTCAAGTTCCCCTCATCAACATTGACTGCAGTAATTGTGTTGCCCTGAATGAAATACCTGTTATTTTCTGAGGTCTTTCAGGTGCAAACTTCTTCACCTAAGTGATTTTCTAAGGAAAGTTACTTAACTATTGCTGAAAAACAGTGAGAAGAGCTGCGGGAGCTCCAGCATTTTCCAGCTCTAAGAACAAAGATCTGTCACAAAGAGTTGCAGTGAAGTTGGTCTTGCCTGGAGATGGCAGAAGGAATAATGACCTCTTAAGAATCCCTCCAGCCCTGAATTCTGAGATTCTGAGATCCTGAAATGTTTTCTGGATTTCTGGGAGCTATAGAAAAGTCATCTTGAGCAGCTAAACAACAGCGGCTTCTAAACCTCTAGCTAGAGGGCTGCTGGCTTGTATTAATGCTGACTGCCTCAAACTACATTTACATCTAATGGAAGCTCATATTTCATTACAACAGATGGAGTATTCTGTGCTAGTTCTCTTGCTGTTGAAGAACTGGCAAATGAGGTCATGAAATGAAGAGTTCTTGTTCATGTCATCTTCACCCAACTTAAGGGAGAAGCAAAACACACTCAGCGTGGAAGCATGACTACAGTGCAGGGTGAGGCTGTTTTCTCAGGAGTGGATAGGGGAGGCCAGCCCTTTAGCACAGCACTCCGGGGCCAGCACTCTTTGAAAGCTGAGCTACTGCAGATGGCTTCAGAGGTCTGCTTTCAGAGTGATGCTGCCAAACACAATTGTGTGTTGCGCTGGATACACACAGGTTTCTGTGGGTTCTGCAGTCGCAGCACTGCTTGGGGAAAGACAGGAGTAGAAAAGTTCAGAAGTAGCTGACAAAAGCAGGGCTTGCCTGCTGTGTTCCCATCAGTGAGCATTTGCAACAGTGCTTTTTGTCCAGCCTTGCTGTCAATTTTCCTTGGAATGTACCACATGAACTCCAGCAACAAGTGAACACAGAAAGTCCAACAGTGCATTAGTCCCATCTCTGATCAGATGGGCATCAGGGCTGAAACTGTTCTTGAATTCAGTGGTGTAATGCTGGGTCCAGTATAGCTGCAATTCCCTTCTTTTCCCTGCAATGGCAAGAGAGTTTTGATTTTGTTTCCTTAGGCACATAAGGAGGGACTTACCCAATTCTGTACATGCTGGCTCCAATACATGGATATTTACCAGCAGATACCCAATGACATTTACACCATGGTTTGCTCTTAACCTACATACAGCTTTCTACCTTTCCTCCTTGCTGCTGCTGCTTTATTTCTTTTTAAGCAGCATGTGAACTTGCTCATTGATCACTGCTGGGGGAAATACTGTGCAAAATAGCAACCCCATTGCAGGACAGAGTCCCTGAGATTTGTCAGACCCATTAAAATCTGGAGACATAAGAGCATAACCTGTCAGGCTTCCTTTCTTCTGAGTCCCATCATAATTGCTGTATGTGGCACAGAAGATGTGGTATAGCAAAAGGCTAATGTTTTGATAGAGTAAAAAGATTGATGGAATAAAGGCATTACTCAGCATTTTGAAGATTTGCCTTGCCTTAAGGCTGCCTTGCTCTCTAAGGCTTCTGATTTATGAAAGCAGAGTTTGGAGCATTTTAGTGTCATTTTAGGGTATATCTTCTCATAAGCAGGGAAATAAAATAGGTCAGGACAATTTTAATAATTCTGTCTCCGTTCCAAATCATAGAGTCATAGAATAGTTAGAGTTGGAAAGGACCTTAAGATCATCTAGTTCCAATCCCCTGACATGGCTAGGGGCACCTCCCACTAAACCATGCCACCCAAGGCTATGTTCAACCGGGCCTTGAACACTGCTGGCGATGGAGCATTCACAACTTCCCTGGGCAGCACATTCCAGTGCCTCACCACCCTCACAGTAAAGAATTTCTTCCTCATATCCAATCTAAACTTCCCAAGGTTAACTTTGAACCCGTTACCCCTTGTCCTCTCAGTACAGTCCCTCATGAAGAGTCCCTCCCCAGCATCCCTATAGGCCCCCTTCAGGTACTGGAAGGCTGCTATGAGGTCTCCACGCAGCCTTCTCTTCTCCAGGCTGAACAGTCCCAACTTTCTCATCCTATTTACATATGAAGGTGCTCCAGTCCTCTGATCATCCTCAATCAGTGATTGTCCTTTGCCCGATGGTGAAAAAAGCAAAATTTCTTTGTAATATATTGAGAGAAGAGAAAAGCTAAAATTCTAATGTTTAATTATTGGTAGTAATGACATTATTTCATGTCATTCATTTTGATTATGAGCACCAACAATTGATAAGACTGGAAGCTGAAAACTGAACTTGCTTTAGGAGTTTCTAACAGAGAAAAGTTAAAGTTAGATAACTTAAAATTCATGGTTACATCACCAAAATATGAATTTGAAGCACTCTGCATTTAAAATCTTTGTTGCAAAGTTCTACTATGAAGTAGATTTGTTTCCAAGTAGTAAAACTACTGTTAGATTCCAGTCACTAAACCACTGTGGAGTTGGAAATGTCTCAGAGGCTGTCATGTAACGTTTTCTGGTGACATGGGATAACCCTCTCCACTGCCCAGAATGCAGAGCAGCCTCTGCAAGAACAGCGTATACCAAGCAAAGGCTCACTTTTCCAAGTCAGACAGCAAAAAATCCACTCTCCTACACTACTATATTCCAAAGCAAGACACGACATTGCTGAATTTATGTGTGTGGCAGAATGTGCAGCATTTCTGCTGCCATCAGGAGAAAAACAGCAATTTAAAAAATTACATTAATATGTAATTATATGACATTATATCAGGTCATAAATGCAGTCGTTTCTTCTAATGCATGCTTGGATTTTATGAAGGTTTCAAAAAGCCTTCACTGAAATAATGTGGGAAATCACATGAAAACAACTGCCAAAATATTCAGAATTAATTAGATTTTTTTCTAAAATGTATTTTATCCAGTTTGCTGAGAGATTGCAGAGGGGTCTCAAAGGAGAGCTCTATCTACAAGCCTATTGGGAATAAAATAGCAGAGCACAATAGGATGGGCTATGGATTGCACTTCTGTTTTGTCTCTGACTGTCTTGGTTTCTGAGATCTGTAAGTTCAGATCAAGGCTTGGCAGAAGAAATGAAGCTCCATCTATCTTGCTGAGCCGGCTTTGGCCATTAGGAGCACAGAATGCAGAAGGCAGCCCTCCTGGCTGAGCCTGTTTACTTCTCTCTAATCGCAGGCAAACATGTCAGATAATTCTTTCACTTCTTTCATAACATTTGCCATAAAAACTATTAGCCTTAAAAAGACTCTTTCAGAATCTTACTGTCTGGACAGTTAAAACACCGTATGCTAAGTTCCAGGCCAAACTAAGCATACCTTTTCTTCTCCTGTGTATATTGGCCATTCTGTTCTCATTGGTATTTAATCTTCAGCAGAATTTCCCAGAGTATTTGTACCCTCTGTCAGCCTTTGTTTTGTTGGGATAGATAACTGGGGCATTAAAATGCCCTTTCATAAGATCATCTCTCCAGTTTCCTGGTGACCCTTACGCTATTACACCCCATCTTCCACCTCAGTGCAGTATCTCCTTGGGTTGCATTACGCTAATGTGTATGGTTTTATCACCCTGAAGAAGCACCATATGCCTTTGACCAACCAATTCCACCTTGTAACCTCAGTTTATAGCAGGAGTTTGTATTAATTTCCAGGGCAAGACCTTGCAGTTTTTACTATCATGATTTATTTCATTTTTGTTACCCAGTACTTAATGGCATCAGCTTTTCTTGCTTGTGATTACGATCCTCATCATTATGGTCACTGCCATCTAACTTTGCGCTATTAATGTTTAATTAGTTTAATTCTATGATTCTGTGCTCTGTTAGATAAGTGAGGAAAATGCTAAAGAAAATAAGTCTCAGGACCAGTGCTGGAGGTTTTGCATTAGTAAGATTCTCCCCATTTCATAGTTTCTCTTTTATCATATCTTATTTCATCATTACCTTTTTTTTAATGCAGCTTTCATACTCTGTGTATGGAACTACTTCGTGTTGGAAGTAGGCTATAAATTGCCATTGCTTAGAGCAGATAGGATCTCTTTGCCTGGCTCTACAAGGGCACAAATCTCCCAGAATGCATGCAGTTTGTCAGGCTCTAAAATCATCTAGGAAGAAGTGTCAATGCCCAATGTATTATAACATAGTTCCCTGATGGGATAGGTGTTGTATTAAGTGGGTGACTCTCTGAAGTCTTCTTTGGAGAGGGTGAAAAAAACCTTTACCATCTCAAACTGGCCTCTTCTATTTATTCAACCCTTTTCCACTTGAGTGTTTTCTTATGCCTGTAAAATCCTCATGGTGATTTTTTTGTACCATCTCTGCAGTGCACATGAATTTCAGCACCCCACATTGTGAGCCTGAGAAGCACAGAGGAATCCCTCCAGTGTCCACCTGCTGTTCTGGATCCACATGCTCTTTCAGGATCCTGCCAATACTACCATGCACAAGATACTCCAGCTGGTAAGCTTGCATATTCTGCAAGATTCTTTCTCTTTGATGTGTCCAGTTAATGCACCCAGATGGAAGAGCTAGTATGGGATCTGTTTAAACGTTATACTTATCTAATCTTATTTCAGTGAAAAGAAATAATTAGATATGCAAATTGTATTTACTTTTTCTTTCTCTTTAAAATTTGGTGATGCTCATCTGAGCATTTTTGGTGATGCTCAGATGTCTTTTCCAATAGCTTTTCAAATTTAATGTATCAAAAAATACTATTTGTATTAGGGTTTGTGTTTAACCATTCTTTCCTTATCTCTTGAGTATAATTTTCAAACCTGTAGATTTTACAAATACCTTTTTTTGATTCCTACTGCATAAATACCATCTCTGTTGTCTCTTCTGCTCTCTCTCCTTTATTGCTTTTCCTTTTTAAAAAACAGATCATTGTGAAATGTTTGAAAGTTCCATTTATTTAACAGGAACCCAAAGCATTTCCTGTTTTCTTTACCAGGCTTCATCATACTGTTTTATATCTACACACAGTGAACTGAGGGGCAGGGCAGAAGTTTGATTGAGCTGCCATGCTTCTTATTATTTATGTGTTCTCTTGACAAGATAATACACCCTAACTTTAATTAGTCAAAAGCGTTGTTTGAGCATATATATATACATATATATATATACATATTTAACTTGTATTTCTATTTGTTTACCATCAGAAGAAATTGTAGCTAAGGGTTAGTACCCCTATCTAGAGGAAATCTTTCATTTTTCCTTCTTTTTATTCTTTGATTACTTAAAGCTTCTGCAGACATGCCCCTCTGTGCACAAATGTTACGGATGTGCATAGTTTTTGCTCCTCCACAGTTTGTTTTTTTTTTGGCTACTGATGTTGATCATGTATATTGATCAGGATTTTTGGCATAGAGGAATACGTGCCAGCTAAGCAAAGCTCTAGATGTACATTATAACCTAGTCTGAGCTTACCTTTTTGGAGTACCACAAGCCCTTTAGGAATGCACAGAGGGAGCACCAGTTCTCCTTGATTCCTGGTAGTGACATGCATCAGGAAAGTAGGAAGGTTTTGGGTTTTTTCTGCTGTTCCATTTCTGTAAGAAGACTTAATAGTTGCTTACTTCAGGTTTTACTCTGATAAGATACGAGCATTTAGCTAACAGAGGCTAAACTGTTGTGAAAGTTGGATTGGTTTTCTGTACATTACTTGTTCTTCTGGAGCAGAACTGCAAATAACAGTAACTCTTAAAACCAGAACAAAATGATAGGTGTCCAGCATTAATTAATGTATTTCCATTAGTAACCCTGCTAAAAGGGGCTGACTGAGAGTTATAATTGCATTTAATCAAAAAAGTGAATGTAGTTTCTTTTTTCTTTTGTGAAACTAATGTAGGCTTTATTAATACTGCTGAAGTGAATGCTGCATAGGGTAAATTAAGTATCTCTTTCATAGACTATATATGTTGTGTACTGTTTGTGTCTGTTCAGCTGACCTTCTCAGTTGTTACTGTCAGTGCCAGCCTTGTTTTTTTCTGTTTCAATGAACATTGTTTTTTAATGTGAAATGCCACTGCACTTTTTCTTTGGCACGAGAATGTCAGTGTCTGCAGAGCAAGAGCTGTTCAGAGTACTTGCTGGCAAACAGGATATTAATCATTACTATGCTTTGCTGCTCACTGTTGCATCCTCTCTTTTAAAAACATATCTTTGTAGTAAGATTGAGCATGTAAGTTCAAAAGATTCACATTGTGATTCTGAGAAGTTGTATTTCAGGTCAATGAAATCCGCAAAACTAGCTGATACTGATGCACTTGGAAGGCCTGTCCTTGATCAGCTAGGTTCTTTCCTTTTTCTGTGAAAGATAAAAAAGGCAGATACTTGTTCATTTATCTTTGTTTATATGCCGAGCTCCAAGAAGTGCCAAGCTGTGTGCTTTTTACTGGTTAGCATGCATCCCCTATGCTGGCTTAGGGAAATACCTGGAAAAGCCAGGCTCTCCAGGGACACCTATAGCCACCTTCAGTAAATCAGAGTCTGAATACATCTCCCCTTCTGAGAAGCCTAAGTCTCAATGGTTTCCACCAGTGACACATAGCATTTCCTTTCCTTGCAGGAGCTGTCTTTGTCCAAAGCCTTTCCCACAGTGTGGGGAATCAGTGATGCTGTATGATTTTCAACAGTCAATTTGGGTATGCAGAGACAATCAGGGTGTAGATAGTCAATCTGTATCTCACATATTAGCTCATCGAATACACCTTTGTAACCATTATTGGGTGTTAATGCTTGGATGTGATAGACAAGACTGTTTTGAACATTTTACTTTACTGCTCAGTCAGGTGTTGGATTGAATCAGGTGTTGTTTTCAGGAAGAACGTAATAAAATCATTATAAAGTCCTCCTAAGTAATCTACTGCTCAAAGCTGCAGGAGTCAAACCATTAAGAAATTGATTCACATTTTTTTGTCTTCACATGTCTAATTAGGATTTTTGTCATAATGTGCATTACATAAGATACTGTTTTATATGATCTTATATGTGATTTTTATTATTTACAGTATTTCTGTATTACATTTTTGTCTTGTTCATTGCCTATTTTGATCTATTCAGAGTTCAGTAACATATCTAATGTACTTCACTGCCATTCATCTCTCATGTCTTTATTCTGGCAGCTTCGTGATCTCCCTTTTAGCACAAAATAATGATAAAAAGGTAAATCTTCATTATTACTATTCAAAAATCCTCGTTTCTTGGCTCTTCCTTATCTTTGTATGCTGATTAATGTTTGCATCTTTGCCTAAAGCCTTATTTTTCAGGTCAGGTAATTCACATCATGTACTGTTTATGTCCTTTGCAGTTTCTTGGAACAGATATTTCTCTTGTTTGAGAAAACAGATGAAACTGTTTTATACTTTCAATACGTTTAAGGTCAAACATTAAAAATTCCCTCTATCTAACTCACTTGAGATGAGATATTTGGAGCATTTCTTTGTTCTGCTTTATCCAATCTTGTAAATCTCTGTGAAGGACACGGTTATAAATCAGTAAATAACCACCAAATTTGCAAAGTATCTACAGGCACAACACATCGCAGAGCTGAGCCACAGAGATTCACCTATTGTTCCCTCCTTATCATATGGAGCTTGGGGAGGCATTTTGTAGGTGACAGCTCTTCTTTTAGGGCAAGAGGTTTCTCTGCTGATTTTCCCCCTTCCTTTCTGATCAGAAAACTGTCTTAGGTGGAAGATGTCAGCCCTGTGAGATGTGTTCCCTTTTCATTTGGGAATTGATTGGTTGAAGAAGTGGCAGGTTGGATGGAGATGTAAAGGTGCCTCCTGTCTTTGACAAGAATTGCAAGAGAGGAACCTTGCTGTGCCTAGAGGCAGCTTTCAGTCTTTGAGCATTAATGCAGCCCCTTGGCATGATGCAGTTTCATCCAGTGCCTCCCACTGGCTAAGCTACGATTATGTGCAAACCAGAGGTGGCACTTCTAATGAAAAAAACATCACATTTCTAGCCAAGCTTTACTCCTTTATGAGTCTTATAAATGGCCATGATGATAATTTAGAGTTCTCTGGGTAAGTTCCTCGATACACTTAATATTTCATTTGTAAGCAGCTTCACTGTGTCCACATGGCATCCATCAGGTTTTCACCTGGGAACAGTTGTCCCCATCACAAAAAGATCTAATATCAAGTCACAAAGTCACAGCTTGTGAGTTTCCAAGCTATTTTTGAACTTGCTTTTAGCTTACCTTCAACTGTTTCTTTAAGGATTCTCAGCTGTATCTTGTACTACTTGGTAGTTTCTGTCTGTGTAAAATTCACAATAATGCCAGGAGGCTTCATTGCTGCATTTTAAAAAAATACCCTAAAATCTGTCTTTCACCTGCAGTCCCTATATCTTGACAGCCTGCTCACATTTCTCTGACTCTCAAAACCCTTGGATCAGAAGAAGGAATTATCAGTAATGCTGTCTTTCTCTCAGATTGGCAGAAACAATACAACATTGTGCAGCTTGAAATTTGTCCATCTTCAGGAGATTTATGCAGGAATTAAGTGATACATTGACCCTGTGTGTTCATAGAAGTAAGTTTCATCCAGCAAGAAATTTCTTCTCCATGAATAAATCAGAATTTGCTTGCTGTCCTTGAAAAAGAGCATAATGGTTCTGCCTACACTGTATCCCATAACATGACGTATTTCTTACACCGGGGCAATCTGGATATAGGGTATCATCAGTCTGCTTTGACAGTGCTTTGTTTCCCTTTGCAGCAGCACTTGATAATCTGACAACAGAGAATCAGGACCTTTTAATTTTAATGAAAAACTGACCCATGTCCTTACTCATAAAGTTATTCATCATGGTAATTTATAAGTCACATCCTGCCCACTCAGAAAATCAGGATATTTAAAAGCAAGAAAAACTGGCTTTGAATCCTCAAGTACTTCAGAGAACTTGTAGTGATAAATGGGTTTTAATTAATTTGAATATAATTAGAAGATCAGATGAAGCATCATTTTAAAGTGATACTGGAAGAAACTACAGAGATTTGTGATCTTTATTTGTCATGTCTTCTGACATGTTCACACACAGTGGATCATGCAGAAAGGATCTGGCCATTACAAACTGACTTTAAACACATTTTGTTTCAGAATAACTAGTAAATTAAGGGTTCTTGTCTGCTTTTTGCTTCTATTCAATAGTTCATCAGTAGAATTACATAGACAATTTTATCACATAGCTGACTGGTGACTCAGAACAATGCTTTACATATGAACTAACACTCCCTCCAGACATCCTTCTGAGTGTCATCCTGTTGAAAAAGGGTGGGATTTTAATCAAATTTCATGTTTCATAAGCTCCATAACACAGATTGCTTAGTGTATGCTGCAATAGCTGTATTAGCAAAGAGTAATTTTACAGGCTAAGATGTGCAATTACAGTTGTATTTTACAGCTGACCTTAACCGTTCTTTAAAATAGCTGTTATCAAAAAGAACTGATTATGTTCCATTCCTGATGACTCCTTGTTCTTCCCAATGGCTTCTGAAATCATGATGGGCTCCTAAACAAGCAATTTGCAATCTTGAATCAGGTGCTGTGGTCATTGGAGGTTTCATGTCTCTTTCAGTTCTACCAAAGTCAATGGCCACAGAGATTCAGTGAGATGGATTTGTGTCTGTACCAGTTTCATCTGAAGGATTGCAGTCCTCCTCCCTTGTTTATTGCTGACACCGCAAAATTAACAATACATGATTTGGCCTGACCTTGAGGGGGTCCCAGGGCTAAGCAACTTAATTAGGCTGTTGTACCATTGTTATGATTTGGGTCTGTAACCCAGTTACTGCTGTAGTGTGCAATACAGTCTGAAGTCAAGAAAGTACCTTTCACCTTTCACTACAGTTTTACCAGGCCCCAAATTTGGATTCTCCCTCTTCCCTGCCTGATCTTTGTTTTTCTTGTGCAAACAAAAGGTGTCTCACAAAACACCATGTTTAACTCAGGCCTATTGTATTTCCTGTTGCAAAAGGGATTTACTATGTGCCCCTTCCTAAGGTGACCCATGGCTGAGGTGGCATCTCAGCCCCAGTCTGGACCTGGAAATATTTCATAGCCCGTATCATATATTGTAGCAAACTGAGGAAAGAACTAGCTAATTCCCTGAGAAATATACGGTGATACAAAGCTTATGTCTGCCAGCTAACTACCATGAAGGCTTGTCAAATAATTAGGACCCCTTTCACTGTTTTCTTGAGGTGGCATTTATCTTTTTTGTACTCTTGCATGTCAGTTTTAATTAATTTCTAGTATACAGAAAGGAGTTAAATAATACCATATAATTTGGTATATACTACATTGTTAAATACAATTATGTAATACTGTATATACCATGTTATGACAGTACAAGGGGAAATGGCTTCAAGCTGACAGAAATTAGATTTAGATTAGATTTTAGGCAGAAGTTCTTCCCTGTGAGGGTGCTGAGGCACTGGCACAGGGTGCCCAGAGAAGCTGTGACTGCCCCATCCCT
>JASSUY010040574.1:0-15471 GCA_032466535.1 Forpus xanthops | reverse complement strand
GGTGTCTATATGTGTGTGTGAGCTGTGTGCACACTCGGGTGTGTGTGTGTGCATGAGCTGTGTGCACACTCAGGTGTCTGTGTGTGTGTACACAAGCTCTGTGCACACTCAGGTGTGTGTGTGTGAGCTGTGTGCACACTCGGGTGTCCCTGTGCACCGTGGGCGGTGCAGGGTGCAGGATTGAGCTGTTCCCAGCTAGTTACGTCAAGGAGGAACCCGAGCTCCCAGCCAAGGGCACCCGGAGCTGCCTGCCCATTGCCTCCGGCAGCGGGTGCAGAGGCGCTGCGGGTGCGGAGCCAGCAGAACCTTCCCCACTCATCCACGAGGCACAGTGCGGTGTGGATGCGTTGTCCCTGCCATGGCTGGACAGGACACCCCGGATGGAGGTGAGGCGGTGGTGCTGGTGCACAGCGGGTGCTGCTTCCCTTGGGAGCTCTGGAATTGGGTGAGGATGGCTCCGTGCGCACAGGACCACGAGGGATGCTCCAGGTTGGGGGACATGGGCAGCACTTGGGGTCAGCCAAGACTGTTTGCCTCTGCCCCCTTTGGTGCTGAGGACCCTTGTGGCAATGTGAGGGGCTCGGGGGAGCAGTGGGGATGAGGGGAGCAGCTGAAGGGGGAGGCAGTGAGCTGGGCTGCCGACACCGCGGTGTGGGGCAGGGAGCGGGGCTGCAGGGACCCGTCCGGCTGGAGCCCCCCTCCCAGGCTGCCTGTTGCAGCAGGATGGAACCACCTGGACACAGACCCCATGCGGAACGGCAGCGTGGGCGCTGTGCAGCAGGGCTGCTCCTGGACCCCCCCTGCCCGGGGGGCTGAGGAGCCCCTGCAGGCGCCCACGTTCTCCCCCGCTGCCCAGGCACGCGTGGCCATCACCTTGGCCCTGTTCGCCCTCTCCGCCGGCTGTAACCTGGCGGTGCTGCGTGCGGCGGGGGTCCGGCGCGGGGCCCGGTGCTCCCACATCCGCCTGCTGCTGCGGCACTTGGCTGCGGCCGACCTGCTGCTCACCGTGGCCGTGATGCCGCTGGATGCCATCTGGAACATCACACTGCAGTGGCGGGCGGGCGACCTGGCCTGCCGCCTCCTCATGTACCTCCGGCTGCTGGCCATGTACGCCTCTGCCTTCGTCACTGTCGTCATCAGCCTGGACCGGCAGGCCGCCATCCTGCGCCCGCTGGCCATCAGCCGTGCCCGGAGGAGGAACCGCATCATGCTGCAGGTCGCCTGGCTGCTCAGCGCCGTGCTCTCGGTACCACAGGTACCAGCACAGGGCTCTGCTCTGGCTCGTGCCACCCTTCCATGGTGCCCGGCTGCGTTATCCCCACCTGAGCCCTGCGGGACAGGGAAGGAGAGGGCTCAGAGGAGAGGCAGCCAAGTGCCCCCGTGTGTGCCCCTGGTGCATGGGTGACTCCAGACCCCACTGCGATGCCCAGGGTCTGACCCTGTGGCTCCAGTAGTCCCTGGCTTGTATACCAGTGTCCTACCATAGGGAGGCCTGGAGCCCCTGCGGAGGAGGCTGCCATCCACCTCTGCTTTGCCTCCAGCTCTTCCTCTTCCGCACGGTCACGATCACCATCCACCCCCTGCACAACTTCACGCAGTGCACCACGCGTGGCAGCTTTGCCCAGCCCTGGCATGAGACCTTCTACAACATGCTGGGCTTCACCTGCCTCTTCCTGCTCCCGCTGCTCATCATGGTCTGCTGCTACACCCGTATCCTCCTGCAGATCTCCCGGCGCATGGGCTCCAGCCTCTGTGAGTGCCCGTGATGCCATGGCCCTGTGCCCGGGGCTCTGCAGGGACAGAGAATGGAGCCATGGCTGGGGCTGTGTGGGTCCCCGTTCCAGCCGGGCTGCTGAGTGTCCCCCCTCATGGGCCATGGTCTCCCCCAGTCTCCTCGCAGGATGCGTCGCTGCGGTGCTCCAGGAACAACATCCCCAGAGCACGGCTGCGCATGCTGAAGATGAGCCTGCTCATTGTCTCCTCCTTCATCCTCTGCTGGACCCCCTACTACCTGCTGGGGCTCTGGTACTGGTTCTGCCCCCGGGCCATGGAGAAGAGGGTCTCACCCGCCCTCGCCCACATCCTCTTCATCTTTGGCCTCTTCAACGCGTGTTTGGACCCCATCACCTACGGGCTCTTCACCATCCCCTTCCGGAGGGGCTGGGGCTGCCCCTGTGGGCACGGACCCAAGGCCCAGGCGCCATCCCTGCCCACCGGCTCCTTCCACTGCTCAGCCTCACCCCTGCCGCAGCAGTGGGAGCTGCCCGCAGGCACCCCCAGCTCCTGTGAGGGGACACGGTCCTGCACCGTGGGGTCCTTGGGGTGCTGAGCGGGGGGCCAGCGGCAGCAGGACAGGTCTGCAGGGTGGGGGTCACTGCCGCTCCCTGCACCCCAGTGCCTCTGCAGGCGTGGGGCTGCTGCGGGTGCCCCCAGCCCCAGCTCTGCACGGCAATAAAGCGCCCCATGGCCACCTCCTGTCCCGCTGTGACCCCGGCTGAGGAGGGTTGGGGTCTCCAGAGCCCCGACCCGTTGGCCCTGGTGCGGCGGCTGGTCTGGAGCTGGTCCTGGCTGCTCCATCCCTGCCGTGGGGTGGGCACTGCGGTGCCCGGGGCTGGTGCTGTCTCACAGCAGCTCCTGGCTCCTGATGAAGGTCACTGCGGGGCCCCGGGCACTGCTGCTCAGCAACTGCCCAAGGCCAGCGCTGCCGCAGGAGCCTTGGGGAGCGCGAGCAGCAGCACCGAGGCAAGAGGCCGACTGCAGGCAGCGTGTCTGGGGCTCCCCTCTGCTGCAGTGGGTGCTGGGCACCCTCAGCCCCTCCATCCCTGCTGCCGGCAGGACCCGGGCCCACCGGGTTATCCGGAGCTGTGTCCTGGGAGCCGCGGTCATGGGGTTTATGGGGAAGCAGCAAAGCAAAGAAGCAGTGGTGCTGCCCTGGGGGGTTCCACCTTGTGGGGCTCCAGGGAATAGGGCTGCAGCCCCAGGGACGGGGGGTCCCTGCTGTGACCGGGCAGGAATAGAGCTTCCTTGGGATGGTTGGGGCAGAGCTGGCTGCTGCTGCTGGAATGTGCAGGGAGGACAAACCCCAGGCCTGGATGATGGTAACTACGAAAATAACAGTCTGCAGTACTTAAAGGGGTGACAATTAACCTGGAGAGGGGCTTTGGACGAGGGATAGAGGGACAGCACAGGGAATGGCTTTAACTGCCAGAGGGGAGACTGAGATGAGCTGTGGGGCAGAAGCTCTTTGCTGTGAGGGTGCTGAGCGCTGCCACAGGGTGCCCAGAGGAGCTGTGGCTGCCCCATATGTGGCAGTGCTCAAGGCCAGGTTGGACACAGGGCTTGGAGCACTCTGCCCCAGTGGAAGGTGTCCCTGTCCATGGCAGGGGATGGATCTGGATGAGTTTTAAGGGTCTTTCAACCCAAACCATTCTATGGTTCTGTGATCTTGCATAGGGCACATCATCTGCTCCTGTGGCAGAGAAAGGCCTGAGCAGCACTTTACTGTGAGGACAGGGACTTGCAAATCAATGGGAACCACAGGAACCATCAAGTGATAGGAATCACCAAGCAATGAGCTCCAGCTGAGACCTCAGCTCTGTTTATGAGTGAAGCAGCTCCTGGGATACTGCTGTTGGCTTCGTCTCTGCCCTGGGGCTCTCTCCCCCACGCTCTGACAGTGTACCAGCCATTGGACAAGGCTCTGGAGGGCTGATGCTGGTCCAGGACCCCCCCGGTCCCCCAGAGGAGCTGGAGAGCAGACACAGACCGGTTGGGAGAGGGGACAGAGCCGCAGACAGAGCGATGCTGCAGTGGGAGGTGATGCTGCGGGGACCACCGGGGATGCCTGTACTGGGGTGACTGCTTCCCACCCGGCTCAGCAGCATCACGGCATCCCCTGCTCCCGGCAGCAGCGCCTTGCAGAGCACGAGGTGACCCAGGGGAACGCTGCTGCCCGCTCCCCATGCAGCTCAGCACGGAGCGGCTGAGGCTCTAGGTGCTGGTGCTGCCGCTGCCGGGGCGCTTCTCGGTGAAGAAGCTTTTGAGCAGCAGCACTTGCCCAATGCTGACCACAAAGAGGATGAGGGTTTCCCCAACCGACCAGTATGAGACCCGGCCGTTGATGTCCTCGGCTCTGCTCCGGTCCTGTGCTTCCCGCAAGCGGTAATGGGTCTGGGAGTCGATCACCGTGTTCAGCGCCTCGTGGATGGTGACGCAGGCGGACTCCATCTGGGGAGACAAATGTGCTCCAGTGCTCTGCTGCAGGCAGTGGGGCTGAGGACGGTGCTGGGACAGCCAGGGCAGAACAGCAGTGCCTGAGCTGCTGGGTCTCTGCCAGCCGAGCTCTGCTCAAAGGGGCAACGCTGGAGACTTCCCAGTGAAGGGACCCACTGTGGGTACCACAGCACAACTGAGAGGCACTGGGGTAGCCCAGGCCTGCGTGGGATGCGAGCCGGGTGCTCCAGCTGGAGCAGGTTCAGGCCTGGAGCAGTGCCCCCTCCCTCCCTGGGAGCAGGATGTGGCCTGCATGGCATGGGGGGGGCTGGCGGTTGGCACTTCTGCATTGGGCAGAGGGGAAGGGGGACGAGCCCCAACCGCTGTCCCCTGGGGCCGTAGGGCCTTCCCCCCATGGCAGCCCCATGTGCAGGGTCCTACCTGTGTCAGCGCGGTGACGCGGTTGCTCATGTCAGGCAGGATCGGGGGCTCATCGCCCACCTGGAAGTCGAAGTAGACGGTTTTGTGGGAGAAGGTGGAGAACTCATTGCTGAAGCAGAAGGTGTAGACACCCCGGACTTCAGTACGGTGCGGGAAGCTGTCGTACTGCTTCTTGGTCTCCTTGTAGATTGTCCTGCCATTGGGGTCCTCCACGTAGCAGTCCACATCGTAGTGTCCCCCGGTGATCACCTGCGCAAGGAGATGCAGCAGCACGTGCCAAAACCTACGGGAGAGCACATGCTTTTTCCCATGGCTCCCATGGCCAGCCTAGACTGGGGGAGCATTGGAGAAGTTGCACCCCGCAGGGCACACAGCTCAAACGGGTGTCACAGCTCCAGGTGGGATGCCTGGGTCCAGCCCTGGGTCAGGGGCTCCTGTGGTCTCTGTTGGCACATCCCAGCGCCTGCTCCAAGTCAGGCGCCACTGGGCATGAGAACAGGGTTGGGAATTGGTCCTGGAGCAGTGCAGGCGGAGGTGGGAGCTGCATGGGGAAGGTGCAGGTTCAGCCCTGCCAGGGCCTCTGTGGGCTACGAGAATGTGGAGAGTGATGGGCACAAGCAGAGGGCAATGGTGCGGGCAGGGCCATGGGGCTTGGATAGAAGGCAATGGGCACAAGAAGGGGCAGGGGTGCGGGCAGGGGTGCGGGCAGGGCAGTACCTGGTAGTCCAGCGTGAACTTGAGGCCCCTCTCCAGCTCCTGGTGGAAGCACTGCCGGTCGCTGTCGGGCAGCTCGAACGTCAGCTCGGTGCCGCCGGCACGCAGCGCTCCCAGCACGGACACCAGCATCAGCAGCGGCAGTGCCCGCATCCCGGTCCGCATCCCGGCCCGCATCCCGGCCCGCATCCCGCCGCTCCCGCCCCGCATGACGTGGCGCGCACCCGGCACCGCCACCGGCAGCGCTTCCGCTGGGGGCGGCTCCAGCGCCACCTCCCGCCCCCGGGGCCGGGCAGGGGCGGCGGAGGGACCGGGGCGGAGGGGTCGGTACCGAGGGGCGCAGAGCGGCCTCGTGTCAGCATCACCCGGGCCCGACCCGTGCTGAGCGTGTGGGAGCGCTGCCCGCGTCTGTGCCCATGGGAGAGCACGGGGAGATCCCGCAGGTGACCCGTGCGAGGCTGAGAGAGCCGGGGGTGTCCGACTGGAGGAGAGAGAGCTCCTGGAGGGAGAGCTGAGAGCAGCTCCAGTGCCTGAAGGGGCTGCAGGGAACATGGAGAGGGGCTTTGGACGAGGGATGGAGGGACAGCACAGGGAATGGCTTTAACTGCCAGAGGGGAGACTGAGATGAGCTCTGAGGCAGAAGCTCTTTGCTGTGAGGGTGCTGAGCGCTGGCACAGGGTGCCCAGAGGAGCTGTGGCTGCCCCATATGTGGCAGTGTTCAAGGCCAGGTTGGACACAGGGCTTGGAGCTGCTCTATGGAAGGTGTTCCTGCCCATGGCAGGGGTTGGATCTGGATGAGCTTTCAGGTCCCTTCCAACCCAAACCAATATGTGGTTCTGTGACCCAATTTCTGCAGATGCCCCATCTCCAACTGCTGCCCGAAGGCATCAAACATCGCTTAAAAAAGAGGTCAAACACAAAATAGGGTATTCAGTGATGAATGGGGGAGGTGAACCACAGCACTTCCAATTCCACATTCTAAAATATAAGACAAACATCACTTACAGTGCAAATATGCCTGAAATTCAATCTGAGACATTTGACCTAAAGTAGGAACTTTAAGGCTGTGGAAATATCCCCCCTGCTTTGCTCTAAGGCGCCCATTGAAACCTCAGACAGTCCTAGGGAGCACTCCTGGGAGCGCTGCCTTGTGCAGGGCTCTGCAGCAGCCTGTTGGGCATCGCCCCATGCCCTGCGCAGGGAGCAGCCGTTGGTGGATGGATGGACAGTGTTTGAGGCAAGGGCTGAACCTGCAGCAGCGGAGTCAAAGCCCCTCTGCCCGTGCAGTGCTGTCAGGGGTACAGCACCCCCAGGGCAGCGGTGCAGAGCCCTGGGCCGGTTCCCTCCATGTCACCGGTTCCATGCAGTGGGTTCAGGGGAGGCCGGCAGCGGCTATGGCACATCCAGCCCATGGTCCCTGTGGTGTGGGGGACAAGCAGAGCCTCCTGCAGCGCATGGCTGAGGCTGGGGCCCTGCAGTGCCCGCTCTCACTGCCCTGATGCTGCAGGGCTGCCTGTGCTGGCGGTGCGGGCCCAGTCCCACAGCAGCATACCACATGTCCTGACTGCAGAGCAGGGCCACCGGGTCCCCAGCACTGGGATGGAGCCGCAGTCATACCCCCATCTCCTTCTGTGTGGGTGTTTGCTGGCTTGGGCTCATGCTGCCTGGGGATGGGGCTGTGCAGAGCTGCTGCACACCCCAACATCGGGCAGAAGCTCCCCACACAGCCAGGAGCACTCCCAGTCCCGGAATTCAGTGCTTGGAGCTGCTCAGTGCGGTGGGAAATGCCCCTGAACCTTGGTCACTCCAGGGACGGAGACAAACCCACTCCAAGCCAGGCACCAGCCCACAGCAATGATGGGTGAGCTCAGCTTCTGGAGTGTCAGTGCTTGGAAGTGTCTGAGGCAGAGCTCTCTCTCCAGCACAGCTAGGGTACCAATACATTCAATAGCTAGGAATGGATGCTCCTGCTCTTCCGAGCACACGCAGCATTAAGCTCTTCCCTCTGGCAGGCACTTCACACACACATCACCCCACGGCTCGCTTGTGTGTGGCTCCACACAGGTTTCTATGTCTGAACGAGCCAGATGGAAGAAAAGTGGATTATAAATAATGAGGAATAAGCGACGTGCAGGCAGGAGCCAGTGTGTGAAGCCGAACGATCTCAGATGGGCTGGGATTGATCTCAGTCCTGGGGACAGGTCCAAAAGAGACTGGAATACAAGAGGGGCTCCGGCTGCCTGGGTGAGAGGGAGGAGGAGCCTCCCAGTTGAGCCCTGGGCACAGGTCTGGTTCCCGTGGCCACCAGCCTTCCATGGAGCTGGTGACGTGGGAACCATCACGTTTCTGCGGAGACAGCAGTGGTTTGGAGACCTCTGGGGGAAGCAGACGGTGATGTGGTTACTGGGCCACGATTTCCTCGAAATCCGAGAGCTGCCGCATCTGCTCTGCCTGCATGGAGTGCCTGCGGAGCAGCTTCCTCTTGGCTCGCAGCTCTCCCCACCGGGGTGAGCCGGGAGTGAAGGACACCAGAGCCTTCAGGCCAGCAGCCAGCGGGGAGGGGGCTTTGCTGCCGGAGCCGATGTCGGGGATGGGGGGGTTGGGGTTCACGTTCAGGGGGGGCAGGTACCCGGGCCTGCTGTGTGCCATGTGGTCCAGCAGCAGGGTGCCGGAGCCCCTCCTCTCCAGCAAGCCGGGCGGCCGGCACAGCACGGTCCCGGGCAAGGTACCAGTGCTGCCGTCCAGGGCATCCCGGGTGCCATCCAGCAAGGGCACATGGGGCCCACTGAGCCTCCTGCGCTCCAATGGCCCTTTCCCCTCGGCCGGGCCGGGGATGCCACAGAGCTGGGGCTCATCCTCATGGTGCTCAGCGCTGAGCCGCCGCCAGCGCAGCTGCATGGTGGCCGGGCTCTTCTCGAACGCTGCCTTCCTCAGTGGCGCCCGGGGAGCAGGGTCATCCACCGGCGGCAGCAGAGCCGGGTCCTTGCTCCTGCTGCCGCCACGGGCAGGAGGAGGCTTTTTGGAGAGCGAGAGGTCACTGATGCCCGCGATCACCTCCTCATCCGCACCCACCCCTGTGTCATCGTGGTGCGTGGAGGCCGCCAGCACAGAGGGGGCCACCAGACCCCACGGCTCCGAGCGCAGCCGCTTGAGCCGGGGCAGGCGGGCTCTGTGGGCTGCCCCAGTGTGCTGCCCTGAGGAGGGCGGCTCGTTGGCACGGGGGCTGTCCCCAGGGTCCGATGGGAAGATGCTGCTCTCCTCCTCAGCAGGGGAAGGTGCTGAGATGGGAGCCTTCAGGTGGGTGCTGGAGGGTGCTGTGCATGCCTCAGGGGGGCTCCTCTCCTTGAAGTCCAGCAAGGGTGGCATGTTCAGGTACTGCTTGGCCGTCTTGGTGCCAGAGGCAGATTTGTCCATGGTGATGATGATCACCTCCTTCCCTTTGGCTTTGCAGGCGTTCAGGAGGTGCTGCAGCACATCCTTGTCGTTGGCGTTGATGGCGTGGACCAGTGCTGATGCTCCCGAGTGGTCCTCCAGGCTGGGGTCTGCGCCGTTCTCCAGCAGCAGGGATACCACATCCCCACCGGCACCGCGGATGCAGGCGTGCATCAGGGCTGTTTTCCCAGACTTGTCCTGGATGTTGGGGTCAGCTCTGTTGTCCAGCAGATACTTCACCATCTTGGGCTTGCTAATGCTCTGCTGGTCAACATGTTTGGTGATGCAGGCCACCATCAGGGCCGTCTCCCCTCTCTCGTTGCTCTCATTGATGTAAGCCCCCCCTTCCAGCAGCAGCCGGGTGAGACGCAGCCTCCCGAGCCACACTGCCTTCAGGAGGGGGTTCCCCCCTGTCTCCAGCTCTGTCACCTCATCCATGGCTCCGGAGGTTTTTACTGCTGGGCAATGGCGGTGTCAGTCCGTGGCTGCGAAGGGACCGTAAGGAGAGGTGAAGTTTGGTGCTGGGCTCTCCCCCCTGCCCTGCACTGCTGGGGGGCCCCGTGCCCCACTGAGCATGTCCAAGTGGAACCCCAAAGCCACCTGCCCCACTCACTGGGTCCAGTGGAAGGTATCCCTGGCACAGGCAGGGGGTGGAACCGGAGGAGGTTTAAGGTCCTTCCAACACAAACCAATGTGTGATTCTACGAGTGGTTGCAGGGTCCCAGCTGACCTTAACTCCCTTCATTACCCTGAGGTGCTCAGCTGAGATCCCCTCCCACCTTCCCACCCCCATCCCCTCCCCTCACTCCTGGGCTGGGGCTCTATTTAAATGTAGGCCTAGGCTGTACCAGGCCTGGTGTGACCTGTGAGGGTCCTGGAGCCTCCATCCCCTGTCACACCAGCTCCTTCACTGCCTTTCTCTCGATTGCCCAGGACCTGACTCACTGCCCTTCACCCCGATGGTTGCTGTTGATGGGACCAGACGTGGACTCATCCGTGTCTCATCCCAGCCTGTGCTGTGGTGGTCCTCGGCTTATGACTTGTGTCTGCTCGTAGAGCAGCTCTGCTCTTGCAGGTTCCTGCCTGGCTCAGCTTGCCTTGCTCTTCTCCAGCTACGCTGCCCCAGTGGCCACGCTGGTGTCTGCCTGGATGCGCCCGATTTCCCCAAGTGCCAGAGCAACCCAAGCGGTCCTGACCCGAGGTGGTTCCCACTAGGTCCTCCGGCTGGTGATGCAGAGCCCACTGGACACAGCGTCAGCATCTCCTACGGCTTCTTGTGCTGAAGCCATCATCTCTGCTTCCTCGCTGCTGAAGCTGTGGTGACACTGTCATCCGGTGCTGCTCGATGCTGGCGTGAGCTGCTGCTGGAGGAGCAGCTTCCACACCCGGCAGCTCCGCAGCAGCCTGGCTCTGGAGCATCAACAGGCAATTCCCCGGCACTGGCTGTGGGGAATTCGGGCAGGTAAGGACCCAGCCATGGCACACAACCCGAGCACCCCATGGCCCTGCTGCCTGCGTCCTCAGCAGCAAACCTGCCCCTGGCAGCTCAGAGACCTGGAGGGCTCCGGGCAGAGGCAGCGGCTCGGGGTGATGCTGGAGGGACCCGCGGAGCCCAACTGCGGGCAGCCCGGAGGCAAACCCGGCCCCACCGCCTGTCCCGTTTCCACCTCTCGGCCGTACCCACCGCTTCCCTGGAGCGTCCCCCCCGGCGTGGGGCACGCGCTGCGCTCCCACCTCCCGTGCCCGGGGAAGCGCGGGTCCCGCAGCGCCGGGATCCGCTGGAAGTGCTCTTCCCGTTGCTCGCTCCGTTCTTACCTCCCGCTCCTCGCCGCTCCCTGTGCCGCCGCAGGGTCCCAACCCCGGGGGCAGCCTCGTCCCTTCCCGGGGGGGCCGCCGGCAGGGAGGAAAGCGGCGGTACCGGCAGGTCCCGGGGCCACCGTGGAGAGGACGGAGGCGGTGCTGCCCCCGCGCCCTGCCCGTTGCCGCTGCCCGGGGCCGGTGCGGGGTTACCCGCCCGCTCTGCCCGGTGCCCCCGCCCGCATCTTCCCCCGTGTGCGTTCCGGGTGCTGCGTCACCCTCTGCTCCTGCCCGCGGGGGGGGGGCGGCGCATCCGCCCCCGGTGGGTGCGGGGAGCGGCGGGGGGTGTCCGTGTGCGCACGTGTGCGCGGGTGTCCGTGATCGGGGGCGGCGTGCGCACGTCGGGGCTGTCCGTGTGTCCCTGTGCATAGGGACCTGCGCGTGCCCCTGTACATGCGTCCGAATGTCCCTGCCACGTGTGCCCATGGGCAGGAGGTGTCTGTGCAGGGGTATGTCCCTTTGTGTGTCTGTGCCCAGATACCCCTGCAGTATTGTATCTGCGTGGGCAGGAGGTGTCTGTGCCCAGATACCCCTGCAGTATTGTATCTGCATAGGCAGGAGGTGTCTGTGCAGGGGTATGTCCCTTTGTGTGCCTGTGCCCAGATACCCCTGCAGTATTGTATCTGCATGGGCAGGAGGTGTCTGTGCAGGGGTGCCCATGTATGTCCCTGCACATGTCAGTTTGTGTCCATGTACAAGGTGTGCTCATGTGTGTGCACCCATGTCTTCATGCCCCCGCACACATCTATTTTCATCTATGCCCATGTACAAGGTGTGTCGGGGTGCCGGCACACAGATGTCCATGTCCCTGTGTGTCTGTGTGTCCATGTGTGTGGGGAGCTGTGCCACACGTGTGCCCTGGTGCCGGTGTATGCCCAGGTACCACGGAATGGTGTGTGCTGGTGCATGTGGGCTGCTGGTGCAGCACCCTGGTACACGTGGCTCCGGTTCATCAGGCTGCTGCTGCCTGTAGGGCGCTTGTCATGATGCTCTGAGATGAGGTTGGCAGGAGGGGAATCTCCCTTGTGACTGCTAAAATGTACTCTAAAATGGTGACCTTCTTTGGTAGAAGTTGGCAACAATAACTGGAGCTAGCAGGGGAACTGCTGCATTAGCAGGCATTAAGGAACACTGTATGGCAGGTTCCCTGTGACCTCCAGGAACGTGGAGACTTCTGTTTGCTGAGTGGGTCCAATAAGCCCTGATGATGCGTCCATTGCTTTCAGAGGCCTCTCACAAAACACCTTTGTAGATGCCTTACATAAACGATTGATGGTTCACATCCCGGAGCGCTCTCCTCTCAATTAGGAAAGCATAGGCCACAAGTGATGGGATCTGACATTCCCCCCCCCCCAAGGGGCCTTCCTCTTCGGCTGGCCTTGCCATCCCCATTGGTTGTCACCCCTGTGCCCGGGCCCAGGCTGGTTCCCGGCTGCGGAGCTGGGACCCCTGCCCAGGGCTGGTGCTGATGGTAACCCACCCTCTTCATAGGAACAGTGCCTGTGTGTGCCTTGTGCTGCACAATTCACAGTGAGTGATTAATGGGGATGCCCCCTTCCCTTCCCTTCCCTTCCCTCACACATGATCGCAGGTTCCATTTCCTCTTAGTTATTCATAACAATCTGCTGAGTCAGCATGTGCCGCTCCTCAGGCTGTGATTTGCTCCCGGTGATTCACTGTGGGATCTGAGGACGTTCCTGCTCCCTGCCCAGGGCTCTTCTCCCTATGGTGCCTTCCCCTTGGACAGGGCAGAGGGCAGCAGAGGTGACACAGTGGTGACACCAAAGAGAAGCATCGATGCCAGCGCTGTGCTGGGCCGCTCCGGCAGTGCCTCACCATGGACGAGCTGCCGGGTGGCTCTCCTGCATCTATTCCAGGTTTCTAGAGTTATAATTAGTCCGGTCCAGCCCAGGGGAGGAGAGAACGGCTTTCGGCTGCTTGTTGGCACTGTGGCAGCCCGTCTGGTCTGTGTGATGCTCGGGGAGGCTGAGGGTGCAGGCTTGGGGCAGTACGGGCTCCGTGTGCTTCCAGAGGCCGGGACAAGCTGCAGCACAGGCAGCCCATGGGCAGGACCGTGTCTCCTGTTGGGAGCTGTTGGTGCTGGCTCTATTTCGGGTGCTTTGCAGAGCAGTGGTGAGGGTTGCGTGCAGCTATTCCTGCCAGCTCATCCCTGCACAGCCCCTTTTTATAGCCACGCTTCCCAGGGGATGAGTACCGGTGATGAGGAAGCTTTCGGTACCGGTGTTCCAGAGGGGACAAACCAACTCTGCCCCCATCCTGGGGCATGGCCCATGTCGTCTGGGCATGGGGAGGATCTGTACCCCTGCCATAGGGCAGCTGGGGGTCCCAGTCTCTGCTTGCCCAATGCCTGGCTGCTCCAGGAGGATGCTGCAGGTGTGTTACTGATCAGGGCTGATGGAAGGTTTATGAAGTCCGGTGTGGGTTCCCCAGCCCTTCCCGTGCTCCTCATGGGGGAAGAGACCCCTTCCCACTGCACCCAGATGTGTTCCTTGCAGGACCAAAGCTTGGGGCAGGTTTGCATCTCCTTTAGTGTTGACTCCGATCACTCGTGCTGAACAAAGCCAGCACTTCCCTTCTTGCTTCTACAAGCAGGTCTGAGGCTCGGGGGGTGCTTTGGCCTGCGGAGCAGTGGGGCTGGTTGGGGCGAGCAGGGTGCTGGGGCCCGGAGCTCCCCTCTCCCCATCGCTCCTCCAGCCCTGGTGGGGCTCTGCCCAAAATAGCCACCTCCTGCCGGTGCGTGTGGAGGCAGGAGCGGTGATGCAGCGCTTCCCAAAGAGCAGCATCACTGCGCGGGGCCGAGGTCTCTATGGCAACCGCGGTAAAAATAGTGCGGCAGTGTTTAGGAGCTGTCAGGGTCCGGCGGGAGAAATCCTGGGATGTGGTGTTTGGGGAGTGGGGTTCACCACATCCATGGGGGCTGCTGTCTGTGCCGGGGCCCCTCTAGGGAGGGAGCGCAGGATGTGGGGCTCAGGACACGCACATGGCAGTGTAGAGCCATGGGCTTTGCTGACCTCCTCCTCGTGCTGCGAGGGCAGCGGTGGGGATCAGCAGCTCCATCCCTGCTGCAGAGGTGGTGACCACACATGGGAATCCCCCAGTCCCTTTTGCCAGCGCACCCCTCAGGATGAGCCTGGTGTCACTTCACCTTCCGCTTGCAAAGCACAAGCAGGCGCTGCCCATGCCCACCCCGGGGTTTCAGTGCCCATCTCCATGTCTGCAGCGTGAACAAAGTTTAAACCCCTCTCTAAGGGGGACTGCAGGGAGCGGGGTGGGGTCTGGGCCTCTCTCCATCCTCTGCTCAACAGTGCATTAATCAGGCTCTGGCTCTAACAGCTGCGTTAAGGCCTGGCGGTAGAGGTGCTGCTGCCATGTGTCACTGTGCAGCGAGTGTCCTCCCTTGCTGATGACCGCTGGCATTTTGCACAATTGAGTCAATGTGCTGGGCCCTGCATGGCTGTAATCCCTTGGATCCTGACCCTTGCCTGGCTGTGAGACCAGGTGAGATGTGGGCTGACGGGCTCAGAGGATGCTGCTGCGCTGGCGCTCGCCCACCTTGGCACAGAGCGAGCAGAGGGGCAGCCCTGGGCACTGGGATTTGCAGCCCTGCTGTCTCCATCACCGGAGCTCTGGAGGTGAATTCACTTCCCAACCCCTTCTTGTTCCCCTCTCCTCTCACATGGGGTGGGAATGTGTTTTGAAAGTGACTGTCAAATCACTTTGTCAACCTGCTCCCATCCCTGTGGAGCTGTGTGCCAGGGAGCTGCATTCCCTCCAGTGAGCCTGTGCTGGGGGTACAGCACCGGGCCCCCGCTGCTGTCCCTGCTCCCCTTGTCCCCTGCTCCCCTCATCCCGCCGGCGGTTGCCCTGACTACGCATCCTCCCTCTCCCTACACTTCCTCCTCCTTCCTTTGCAATCTAGGCATTCCAGCACCTCCCGATGTTCCACTTCCATCTCGGCTCTGCTCCAGGGGATCTGCACAGAAGCCCTTTGGATTGAAAGGCAGCTCCCGGTGCGGGGAGGGAAAGGCACTGACCCTGGGCAGTGGGGAGCTGAGGATGGTTGTGTCGCTGCGGGGCGAAGCGGCGCTGCTCCATCCCACTGTGGTCCATGTGGGTCCCTCCCAAGCCAGGGGCTGTCACAGCACTTCCCTGAAGCCACAGCCCCGGTGGGGTCTCGGGCAGGGTTTGAGGTACGTGGGTGATCCTCGGTGCTGGTGCTGGAGCCCATGAGGAGCGGTTCATGTGGGTGCTGCTGAGCCCACCAGCTCCAGGAGCTCACAGGCAGCGCAGGAGGAGCTGGGTCGGTTCAGGCTGGAGGTGTTACTCTCCAGTTGAGTGCAGGGGGTGGGAGGAGAAGGGCACTTGGCCTAAGGATGGGGGGTGAAGAGGCAGAGGTGGAGCTGGGAGTGCAGTGTGAACAGGGGAGCGGACAGGCTGACGGTGCTGGCACCTGCGTCAGAGCTGTGGCACATCTGCAGCCATGTCCGGAGCTCGGTGGGGGCTGTGGAATTACTGCGATGGGAGAGGCACAACTCGGCCTGCTGAGAACCCCACTGTCCTTGGGACAGCATGTGCTCCGGGTCTGGAAAATGACCGTGTGGTCTGAGGTGTTCATGTCCATGATGTGTGCAATACACACTGCATCCTCTGCCATGGCGGGGACACGGTGTGTGCTGCATCCTGTGCCATGGCTGGGACATGGTGTGTGCTGCATCCCGTGCCATGGCTGGGACATGGTGTGTGCTGCATCCTGTGCCATGGCTGGGACATGGTGTGTGCTGCATCCTGTGCCAT
>JASSUY010040573.1:0-17193 GCA_032466535.1 Forpus xanthops | reverse complement strand
AGGATCACCTCCCTTGACCTACTGGTCACACTCCTTTTGATGCAGCCCAGGATACGGTTGGCTTTCTGGGCTGCAAGTTACACTGCTGGCTCATTTTCTCATCAACCAACACCCCCAAGTCCTCCTCCGCAGGGTTGCTCTGAATCTCTTCTCTGCCCAACTTGTAGCTGTGCACATGCACTTCAATGATTGATACGAGTGGGTATTTACTTAATCCATATCACTTTCCATAAAGTCAATATGAACGATATCAGCTTTACAGATGTGAGCCAGGGAACAAATGTGAGCCAGTTTCAAATACATTTAATTTTTCTTGCCTGCTTCATAATGAACAGAGGCAAAGACAACAGTAACATCCAGATTCCGTCTTCTACCCATCCAACCAGGAAAGTAAACAAATCCTTTAGCATAAATTTGAAGGCAACATCAAGATTCCTGCAGTATGTATAATTTACTAGCAATTTCAAAAGGTTTTAAGAAAAAAAGTCTATAAACCAGATGAAAAATTTGGCTCTTGGAAAGTTCGCTGAGCGTCTTAAAGATGGCCTTGTTATTAAGAGAGGTTTTTTTGCAATGTTTTACTGCAACTGCTGTCTTAACCCTCTGTTACAGAATGTGTATATTTCTACAATATTTTTCTAGCCCATTTTTGGGGCTGAACATTTTAGTATATTTTTTTCTTCTCCTCCTCATTAAGACTCTGATTCCTGTTTTATCCCCTACTTTCCATCTCCGACTTTCTCTGGACTTTCATAATCAGCACACATCACAAAGGTGTCAAAATGGAAGCAATTGCACCTGTGTAAAAATGAGATGCCATTTCTCCTCTATAGCTAGCAAATACTTTTTCCTCATTCTGAAGTGAACTTACTACATGTTTTACTATATGACGATACTCCTCTATGGGGAGTCAAAAGAGCACACACATTCCTAGATAATGGGGCATTTACCTGCCCCTTCTTCTCTGAGAGAGAAGCAGGACAGATCAGGTCTCCACATAAAAATTCAACAGACCTTGGACTTCTTCACCATTTGTTTCTGCACTAAAACACCATATTACACTTTTCCTCACCCCTGCACCAACCAGATAAGCCATCAACCCATAATCAGTGGCTGCTCTGCCAAACAGGTTTTGTCTTTTTATGTAAAATACTTCCCAACTTTAATGAACAGTAGCTTCTGTATGTAAGCATTTACTAGCAAGCATGGAGGTTACCAAGAGCACTAATGAAAGAAAACATAAATTAAGGACTAAATAAAAGGCTTATAAGTTTTACATTTTTCTCCCCTCACAAAGACTCTACCCATCAGCCAGCAGAAATGACTTAAGACAGCTGTAATAAAGGGCCTGACATTAAAAGGATATAATTTGGAGGAAGGAAGTTCCAGCTTAAGACCTGATTGGCTAGTGCAAGATAGCGCTGAAACACCGAAGACATCTGAGCATTGAGGTTTTCCCGTCTGCTGAATTCCTGAAGTACCTCTACTGTGAGCATGAAGATCTGCCGCAGATCGTCCTCCTA
Source organism: Forpus xanthops (assembly GCA_032466535.1). Taxonomy (NCBI): domain Eukaryota; kingdom Metazoa; phylum Chordata; class Aves; order Psittaciformes; family Psittacidae; genus Forpus; species Forpus xanthops. The sequence goes on along the minus strand of JASSUY010040573.1, from coordinate 15,670 downwards.
TAGTCAAGACAAACACAATATATTAATAGAGTCAGTCATTAATTCAGATGTTGATTAAAAAGAAATACTTAACTAAGGAAAAGAATTTTCTGTTTTCACCCTATTTTTCATTAAAACACAGAAAAAATTCTGAAGTTGTAAGTCAGACTTCCTCCATACATACACTTTTGCCAAAATTACTAGATTGTGTTTGTAAAGAATAAGAAATAAAAACCTTCTCATAAATGCTAGTCATTAAGAGAAAAACTTAACAATATGTTTTATCAGCTGGTGGAGGAGAGGGTTGGTCTTTGGCATGAAAAAAAGTTGGTAAGCTGTTCCACAACAGTCAGTTTAAAGCAATGCCTTCACAAAAACATTTCTGCCTGGCCAAACAATACATCTGAGACAACCAGACTACACCATCTGCAATAATATTTTTAAATACATAGCTCTCCTTGGCTTTAAACCAAAACTATATTTAAGACTATCATTGTTCCAGAGAGTATTCGTTTTGCTTGCGATTGGTAGCCAGGGAATTAAAGAGTCCAACCACATAAAGATCTGTAGCTCTACCATTAATAAATTGGGAAAAACAGAATTGCACCTTTTTGACACAAGTTTTTTTAAAAATACATTATCAACCTTCCTGCAGTAGCCAACACCTGCATTTATAACATATTTGTCTATTAAATGCTACTAGGCACGTACTTTACCTGAATGCACCTGGCACAAGAAAATACTTTTGCTTCCAATTGTTAAATTTTAGAAAAAACAGGTAGCATATACTATACAGAACTAGTTTACCTGAAATATACGTTTACAGTTACCATGGAACTCCATGCTTAGTCCAATGTTGCTGGTTTTACTTGAACTTGAGAATTCACTCAACAACGCTGTTAAAATGGAACAGGCCAAAGTTTGCTATAAAAAATAAGGGGGAGTAACATAATTAAAATATGTCCAATAATGTAATACCACCTACACTGTCCTTGAATTTTTTAATTAGCATTTTTCTACAAGTAGTACTTCAGTTCCTTGTAACACAAACTAGAGTAAGTCAAACTTTCAGAAGTATAGATCCTTGGGTGAACCACCTCTGGAATCGACAAGGCTCCATCTTTACAAAAGAAATTCCAGTACTTGAGCAATACAAAAGCTAGCACCTGTGAGATCATCACTGAAAAAAATGGAAACAAATTTACTTCAATTCATTTCCCAGCCTTGCTGTTCGCTTTCTCTCCCTGTGCACAGGGCTTTACAGGTTCCAGGGAAGATTCAGTTTCCACTTATTTCTGTTTATCGAATACTTCAGGCCACTCTGAAGTTTGGTTTAGCCCTTCTTTCCATTTGCTACACTTACCATGTTGGTATTTAATCATGATTAAAAGTATACCACCGAAAGTGACAAAAGCTAGTCAAAAATAACACCTACAATACACCATCAATTACATCTTTTCCCTCTCCCCCACAAAGAAAAAGGAGAGGAATATGCAGAAAGCTCTGATGCATTAAAGCTTCTGGATATCTCCCTCCAAAGCACAACATTTAAATGTTATTTCTGAGGCCTGTGAAGCTACTCTGCTAGAATAACATCTCTGAAGCAATATAAAAATTGGTGAGAAAAAGGCACATTAATTTTAGAGAGCAGATCCATGAATAGTGAAGATTTAAATATCTTCTTTCATTCTCAAAATTTATGGTAACATAAATCAAATGCTTATCCTAAAATACAACTTAAAAAAAGCTAATTTTTCTTTATGAAATATACTGCTCCAGCCTTTGTTGCTGCTTTTTGAAATTAAAAAAAGCTTTTTTTCCTGATGCCAAAGTCCAGTAACCATCATCACCAGTTTGAACATATTCTTTTTAACTGATCATGAAACACAAAGCGGGGGTAAATACTGTACAGTGAAGATGCAAGTAGTACTTTTGAAGTGTGCTATACACTACTGCAATAAGCACTACAGAAAGTGTATACTGATGATATGAAAATATATCTTGTTAAAGAGATGTTCTTAACAAAAACCTTCAAAATTACTGGCTATCTTCCCAGACTGTTTGGAGCCAAGGTGCCAGGGATGGACAGAGGGATAGGAATTGTTAAAGGGTCATGCATGCCAGCAAGTGTCCAGGGGTTAAACAGAAATATGCACACTACCTCTGAACACCCGAAAGATTAAAGTGGAGATGATACTATTTATGCAAGCTCATACAACAGCTGAGACCAGTGCCATCCACCCACCAACTGCAACATCTTTGTTCAGAAATGCCTCTGAAGTCAGTACCTTGACCCCCCAGACAACTAGTTATCTTAGCCAGTATACACTAAATTAACATTCTTACTTGCTAAATAAGCCCCACACAGATCGAACATAGCAGTTTCATGACAATACATGGTTTTCTCTTCTACTGTATAATAAAGCCGTGCAGTGGACTAGCATATTGCTCCTCAGTTGCTAAATCCATGCTTTCCCATTTTAAAGAAATAACTTTATTTCAAGTGACTATTTCTCATTTACAGTCACTACTGTCACATATCGCACGATAAAAGCAACATTTTGCCAGTGAAAAACAGCATCACACTTTATTCCAGTAAAAAGTGCAATTTTGTCAGTTCTATACTGGACTTAGAAAGATTTCTCATTAGCTCAAACATTTCAGTACTTTATTTCCAAATTTCTGCGTAAGCTATTTACACAATAAATATTTTTATTTAAAGAAAATCCACTTGATACAATATAAAAAATTAGTGCAGTCTAACGCTGAGTTTTTAACCCAGCCTTAAAAGTTCCATATGAAAAGAATTAATCTGGATTAAAAAAACCTCCAAACTAAACCTTCTCCCTCCACCCCCCCATCTCCCCAGGTTTGGCCCTAGAACAAAGCTTCAGATAAGAATTTATGTTTTTGAAGGAGTCACGCAAAGTTGCCAGAGAACACTGCCCAGTTTCATTATGTGCCAGGAGATGCAGAAATCCCACAAGACTGTCTAAATACTTTAAAATGCAGGCTTTTATTTGATGCTTGAATAACTGACACACTGATACTTTTCGGCTCAGAGAAGGCATGATTTACAGACATCATTAGTTGCATTTACAAATAGGTACAGTTTGATGTTCTATGACATACCATAATTACCATGTGGTATTAATGACTATAATAGTAAAACAGGCTGGCTAAAGCTAAGCTGCTTCTGATTTATCATGTTGAGATCTTTGCACCAAACCACCATGAAGGACAAGCAGAACACTGATGCAGACCACCCACCAGCTGCAGTTTGTGGCCAATCATTGGAAAATAAATCCTAAGTTCAAGTGACATGTAAGGAGCAACAGGGGGAAAAAGCGTTTATTCCCACTGTCATTACAAATAGTTAATATTAGCTGAAATTAGATGCTTTTCTCTTTCCAATTTCTCTAGTCGGTTTATGTGGTATATAATAATTTATCCCTTTCTGTTTGGACAGTAAAGTGCAGTCCAAGTTTTGTATGCTTCTCTCCTGATTTCAGGGAGAAATTAAAAAAGAAGGTTAAATTTTATGATTGATGGTAAGGAAATCTCTTCAGAGATGTAAAGAACAATAGATACAGCCAGGCTAATTGAATCCAAGAGTCTGATAAAGTAGCTTGAGCAGTGACCTGTCTCCCTGATTTCAGTAGGAGATATTTCATGTAGTTCTGACATCAGTACCTTCTTTGAGCATGAAAGGAGAAGCATAAAATTACTACGTTTATTACTCCCTCCAGCAGCCTAGCTCACAGTGAACACCGGGCCACACTGCAACCCTCTGCTCTCCTCTCTTCCCCTGGATTCTGAGCATCCCACCAACTCTTTCACCTTGATATTTTAATACCTGGGGTGCAAATCCTGCCCCATTCCCTCACCATCACAAGGGTGCTGTGCTCATTGCAAACACATCCACTTCTGTCACTATTTGCACCTGCTCTTTACCCCTTGAATCCACATGGAATTGTAAGCACTCCTGTATATCCAGGTCATCAGCGCAAGAGAAGATCAAAGATTAGATATTGGCCAGTAACTCAAAATTTACTGCAACAACAGGCTGAGAGGAGATTGCTTGAGATTTCTTTCCTAGAAGGTAGGTGCCAAGCCCCAGGAGTTGAGCTTACAGGCAAGAGTAAAGGAACATATCAAGACCTGTAACCTGTCACTGCAATGTCAAGCATTTGAAGAGAGCTGCATACAAAACCACCACTGCTTCCTCAAACTGCTGTAAGACCTACTGAACTCTTCCAAATACACAGTAATACTTCAGAAACTCTGGTACAAAGCTAAAGTAAACTTAACTAAAAGTAGGATTTTACATTATGAAAAGTAATTTTACTGAAGTTTAACTACTAATATTTTGAAATGCATTTTTTTAATGCATGTTTGTTTGGTATGAAGCCACTAAGTACTTCAACACAAATGCAAGCTAATAGAAAGATTTCCAAAATCTGAAACAACATCATTTCAGATAAACCAATATAGTTTTGCTACGTAAGATCAAATTACTTCCTTAGACGTAATAAAATTAAATGCACTTAATATACGTAAAGTTCTAGAGTATAAGTCCTTTGGGGTTTTGATTTGATTTTTTTTAAGGTTTTTTGCCACACCATAGAAGAGATTAAGAAGCCAATTTAGTAATACCATATAGGAATAAGTAGAAAATGCACATGACTTTGGGCATCATATTAAAAGTCAGATCCGAATGTCTACTGCGCAGTAATGCCATTAACTCCATACCAGTAAGAGTACACCTCTGAACCTAGTTTGACTCACTCGCTAGCAATTTCGCTAGTTCTGCCACAAGTACATACCCAAACAATAACCCCATCTAACAAAATAAAATACTTCTCTTGTTGAGAGCGAGCTGCCTCTGAGAATAGCTTGGCACCCACCCCAGTTAGCTTTATTACCAGGAATAAACTTTATGAAAGATCGCTATACATAAAATAGACTCTCAGCTGCTCAAACAGAAGATCAATGGGACTTGTGATAAGAGATTAACTTGGCAATCAGACACCCAGTAGTAACATCGCTTTAGTGGGTTTCTTTTTGAATTACTTTAGTAAAACAAAGACACTACAGAAATATCATGCACCATTTTAACAGTAAAAAACATTTATATATCATTAATAAAATTCAGATGCAACTAAATGTAGCTTATTCCTCCAAATGGAATGTAGCCTATAACAAAAGTTAAAGCCATGATGTTTGAAGGGATTTCACACTTGTGCCTGGACTGCCCATAGAATAAGTGAACAGTTTCATTTGTGGGTATTTAGGTTACAAAGCATCTGAAAGGAAGAAGAGTTCAAATACAGCTTAGGAAAAAATGGACATGTGGTACACCAGCTCTGAGGCAGAAAAGCCAACAGATAAAGCAGAACGAACAGCACTGAAAATGGTTCCTTTGTTCTGCAAGTCAGAGCAGAGATACAGCTAGGTTTGATTAAATCATTCATTTTACTACAAAGCCTAAATTATGATGCAACACACTCCCACCTTCTGCAAGTGTCTTTTCTATCTACAGAAAAATGAGAAAGTATATTTAAAAGAATAAGTCCCACCTGAACAGAACAAATCATAACATCTACTCTATTACATTAGAATACGCATTTAGAGGACTTTTTGTCTCCATTCATATAACGTAAACTCTATAACTGAAACAAAAGGGGGGGGGGCACATGAAGCATTTAATGCTATCCCTAAACAAGCTAATTTTAAGTTGCACAAGAGCAGGAAGAATCAAGAAGCAAATCTACCAGAGGCAGACCTTTGCTGTGCTGCTCTTAGGTGATGAAACTCTGTAATGAGAATGTACCAAAAGCAAATTTACAAAATAAATTGCCTAAAGCAAGGCTTCCTTTATAAAGGTAGTAATATACTTCTTCCCTAACTTTCTTGAATAAGCACAGCTGTATTTGCTAACATTTTCAGAGTACCTAAATCCCCAGAATATAAGCAGCAACTTCAAATGGAAAGGTTAACAGGATGGCCAGAGGGCCAAAAGAAATACCATTATGTACAAAGAGAAACCCAGGAGCTGAAGCAGTAGTTTCCAACCAAAGAAAACCTGAATATATTCTGGAGAAATAAAAGCAAGGACCAGGAAGAACCCACTGGATTTTATCTGTTTGATCCTTCCCAAATGAGCCAAGTGGTGGAAAAAAGCTATAGAGCAGGGGACAGGATGATAGGAATAGGACCCACAGCTGCAGTTTTGTGCTGTCAGCAGGGACTGGCTAGACAGCGCACCCCTTTCTTCCCATTCTCCCTCTGCCACAGTGCAAAGACAGATGACTGGCACCAGGTTTACACCCCAAGCCTACAACAGCACAACGGGTGAGACCCTGCTTCCCTTCCTTGGGAGAACCAGGCAAACCAAGGCAGGGAAACCCCCAAGGTTCAGCTGAGACAGGAAAAGAAATAAATAAAATTTAACCAATTCCTCAGTGACTCAGTGGAGGCCACAGGTGATCTTGTGGCATGTGAAGCATGCAGGCTTTGGCCAAAGACAGAAGGGAAGTAGCAGCCTCTACTAATAATGGAATGAGGCCCAGGCAGAGTTTGCTGCAGCACAGGGTGTAAAACATGGTTTTCTTTGTTTCTCTGGGGATAGATGAGGTTAGGCTGTGAAGCAGAAACCGGGGGAGGGGGGAGTGAAGGTCTGGAAACCATTTATCTAGGGGCAACATATTTTCCAGGTTCTTGTCACATGCACCAGTTGAATCTGCACTCCTACAGTAGTTGCAATTCAAGACTTCCAATTAAATTCAAAATAATTAATAGTAAGACTAGACATGCAGCTCACCATCATATTGTCCATCTTTAAATATTCATCATTCTGGCAAATGCTCTATGGTAGCAGGTGTTCCCTATCCCTCCACTTTTCCCAGTACTCATTCCTAATCCTTCTTGCCCACCTCTGCCTGCCATATATGCCAAATGAGCTGTTACATGGCTGTGCTCCACAGCAGATTTGCTTAAAGAAGAAAGAAAAAAGTAATTACAAGTAAAAAGGGGGATTACAAGGGAGAAGGCTGTTTTTAAGTAGGGCTCACACATATCCTGTTTATTATTGAAGATATGTATTCCTAAGGGTAGTACCCCTGAGACGAAGAGGTGCTAAAGATGGAGCAGCTAAGGTCAATACACTTCTTTAAGAGGCTTTTCCCTCAAGCCTGTTTATTTCTGAGTCACCACAGTAATAAAAGAAAGGTGCAACACATGGAAAAGGCATTATTTCTTCCTTCTCTGTGAGTCTCTGAAGTCTGCAGGTGAGGGCCTCAACATGTGCACATGTGCACAAGATGGCAGAACTGAGGAAATGAAGGGTCCTGGATGCCATATATAAAACAGGGGTCACACATCTTGCCTCTGGATCATATCTCCTCACTTCCCAAGCTGGTCTTTGAAACTGTGCTCTACTGTTAGTGATAATATTGGGAGCTTTCAGTTTCAGACAGTAAACTGTAATTTTGTTGTACTACATCTCCAGTAAGGCAGTCTCTCTTTCAAAAGAAAGATCAGAAAACTTTAAAAGGCACCCTGGTTAATAAAACTACTAAAAATTACTTCTGTTTTAAACTTCTCTTACACTTCAATTAGTGAGTTTAATCTCATATTTTGAGTAGTTTCTAGATTCCCCAAAATTCCCAAACCGATCTTTAACACACTAACTTATTAACACACTAACTTGGGCCTTTAGAGAGTACTTGTCAGCATGAAGGAAACACCTTAAATATCCTTGTTTACCATCTGGTTTTTATACTCAACTTGTCTCAAAAGAAGTAAGGTTCATAGGACCAGGTAATATTTTTATTAGACCAGAAGATACAGCTGAGGGTATAGGGAGAAAAATAAAATATGTTTTTGTCAAACTGTCAAAGTCACAACAGCCTCTCCAAATCCTACTCTACCATATGAGACAGCAATGGCTAGACAGGGATACAAAATTAAAATTCCTCTTAAAGAATAAAAATAACAAAAAATGCAAAATAGCTGTAAAGTAGTTATCTATGCAGCCATTATTACTGACATTTCAATAAAGATCAATACCTAGAGTTCTGCTTATTAATATTTCCTGCTGTTAGAGTAAAATCTATCCAGAGCACATTCCTCAGCAGTTTTAGGTAACCCGATGCATCTGAATGTCCACTTTAGCCCAACCACAAACACTGAGAAGTAGAACAACAGATTTACAGATTTTAAGAGAGAGAACTTCTAGGATCTTAGAGCAACTCCAGAAATTCCTGACAAGTCTTGCATTTACAGAAAAGTTGAGGCTTCAGGTATGGAGCTTTGCACCAGAATACATTTTACTATATGCACTGTAGGTCTTAAAAAACACACTTTCTGTTGCTTCCTAGTTCTGTGTCAGGTCTACAGCTGGACCTCTCTGCATTTGCCCACCTGTAATCCAGAAGAAATAGAGGTATAATCCATATCCTAGCACAGTTCCAAATAAAATACATTTGATGGTTGTTCCAGTTCCTTCTCATGGAAATCAATCACTTTAGTGGCCAGAATTCTTGCCCTTCTGGCATGTATGATGGACAAATTAAATCAGCTATGCAAAAGTAAAACATTCTAATGAAAAAGAAAATACTAAGAAATTAAAGGTATTTATAGTTGAGAAGAAGTTGGCCTACAAAATTCTCCAAAATTTTCAAATTGGCGACAGAAAAATATGTATTTGGCATTTTAAGATTCGTCTATGATACTGTGTCTACTGCCAGAAGCTCTGTCCCCCAGAGATGAAGATTTTTTTAAAGAGATTCTAAAATTGCTATTGGAAGGAGATCAGATTCTCCCTCATGAGCAGCAGGATGGCTTGTATTGATGTTACAGTAGGAGCCATGAAAAACAAAACCAGGAACTACAAAGCTAACCTTTGTCCTCCCAGAGGATTACCACCTAAACTCATTTATAAATGACCACACAGCCAGACTCTATAGTTTGATTTCCCTTATCAGACAAGAGTTTCGTCCATGAAATCCATAGTTCCATATGGCAGAGAAGTGGAAGCAGGATCCAACAATCCAGGTTCAAATCCTGGCTCTAACCACACATCCTTCTCATCCCTGTAGTATTACCCCTCCATAGTGCCCTGTTATTTCCTTAACATGTACATGCGTTCCACAATTAAGAGACTCGTTAACACTAAAGCCATCTTTTTCATCTCCTGCCCACTTTCATCACTATTCCTCTCATCCTCTTTCTTCCAATCTCCTTTTTTTTTTTTTTTGGTTTGGTTTGGTTTTGTTCCCCCCTCCAATCTCCTGGGGTTTTTTTCATTCTCAATAGTTCATCCATCTTGCCCCCATGTCAGTTTACCACAGCATTATTCAACATACCTTCAAGTTCCATCCTCAAAGTACATCCATTTCTAAAGATATTCTAAACTAAAACTTGAGAAGTTAAGGTATTAAGCACATCATATCCTGCAAAAGGACACATGCAAAAGTACCACCTACATTCTCTGCTGTCATTACACCAGCCTTCCTGACTTGACCATGACAAGACGTTACTGAAAAGTCCTGAAAATTTCACAGAGCAGGAGTGCCTAACACATGCAAAACTAGTACAGATATCCGACAGGAACTGGGTGGAGGGTTGCAGAGAATGGAAAAGACTAAGTACCTATTTTATTCTCATAAGATAAGGGCCAGAAAGCTTTAGAGACAGCAGAGAGCAGAAAGCAAGTGGGAAGCAGGGGAGAGATTACTCTGCTTTTTTAAAAAGTACTTTCTCTAAATTATAAACTCTTGCAGAAAGTCGTTATCAACAGCTAAGAGCCATGTTTGAGAGCTTTAAATATTTTTAAATATGAAGTGACCTGCTGCTGACTCTGTATGTTACTTCTCAGCTGCTAAGTAGATTCCTCAAGTAGGAGGACACAAACAGGTAGGCAGTAGGTCAGAGAGAACATGGAGCAGAAGCCTGGGAAGGATACAGAAAGCAATCAAGAGACCTGACAGAGAATCAAGAGTCACAGGTATGACAGACTTCTGAAATTTGGGTGTACAAGGCTGGAGGGAAGCGTGTACATCATATCACATCACAGGGATGACATGTTAAGTAACTGGAAGAAGCCAGGAAGGCACAGGAAGACACAGAGGGCTGGAAAACATCTGCTGATCTCTCCCAACACCCATAACCTAGCCTCCTCCCTGACTTAGATGGAGGCCTGTTTCTATAAATAACTAATGCAAGCATGCCTCCAGTGAAGCGCAGAAACACCTGTGACATTGCACTGCCCTGATGGTGCATCTTGGATCTTGAAAGTAGTACCACTCCATTAGCTTCATACCATACCCTGAAGCACCCTTAGCAGAGATTTCACACAGCAGGCAAGGCAGCCACAACACCATGGTTCCATCTAGCCAGATGGCATGGTCGAACACTACAGGGACAGGAATACAAAACACACCCACTCATATTTGAAAAGGTAAGTGGATATTTCATTGCACTACTTATTTTATACAACCTTTCAAAGCTGTTATATATTTACATAAAAGGCATGCCCTCAACTCATCAGCACTCAGTTGTGGCAGACACTGTGCTAACATACAATTTTATTACTACTTATTATCGCATACACCAAGACCTGTGTCACATAAAGCTGTGCAAGTACCGGTTTCTGTTGCAGTAAAGTCTCAGAAGATTTCAAGAACATTTTTATTAATAATAACTATTTTATAATTTAAAACCTCATACATACATGGGAGTATGTGTTTATAATCTGCCTGTCAAAGACTAACAAATGTTTTCTGTGCCTTACAGAAAAGATGTTTCAGCAGCAACATGTCATTTTTTGCTACCAAGACAAATAAAGCATACTAGAGTAGAAAATATCTTTATATACTCAAGACATTCTCAATACCAATCTTCAAGCTTGAGCACAAATACTTTGAAAAAAAACTATGGAGAAATTAATACTTGTAAAGAAATGAGGTGGATAAAAGGAAATTAAAAACTGAGTCTAACTTGGTCTCTGTATGGTGTCAGGGAGTGGAACTTGGAGTGAAATACTACCCTTGTGCCCAGCCAGAGCTCCTCTGCAATTCGCCCTCTTCTGCAGTAAGCCTGGGATGATACACTTACAGCAGGCAGTCTTAGCCTGATGTACACTGTTCAGTGTAGTGCATCTGTGTATTACGGCACGGACAGAAAACAATTGTTGAAGTTAGGCTTTGCAAGAGTTAGTTCAAAGAGGACTCTTTTATCAACATGCAGGTTTGTATCTATTCCACTTTCGTACCCTCATGGAAAGATCATATAAACTGGCATGCATAAAAATTGAAAACCTTAGCTGTAAACTGCATTTTAGCAACCAGGTTGTATTTCCTGGGGAAAAAAAAAAACAAAACAAAACAAAACAAACCAAAACCACATGAACTCAGCATTGTTCTAAATAGATACCTATTTCTATCTGAGTTATACACAACCAAAAGGCTAAAATGTTCACTTTAAGTTAAATAACTGTGAAATTAAAGTTTACAAGTGTAACTTAATTTCCATACCACAGAAGGGTATCACTTGTGCTCAAGAGGTGACACACTATTTTTAGGACTATGACACGAGCTGCATTACTGGTGGTACACTTTGATGGAATTTTCAGAGTTAAACATTTGCCACTCACATCTTGTACAACTGCTGTTCTAAACGCTCAACAGTGTGATGGCTGATTCCCTCTACGCTTTTTGTTTGAGAAAAGTTTCAGTTAAAGTTTCAGCATGGAATCTACACACACTCCAATTTTTATTTGGTAGGAGAAAAATCACCTCTCTTTAATCTCTAGTTACATGCCTCTATTATGACCTATTCTAAACTTATCTCCTGGCATAGCAAACGGAATTTCACTAAATGCATAGATAGATATTGGACACCTTGTTTCCACTTTGAGCTCAGTATGGAAGTTAACACTTAGCCCTAGAAGTATGACATTAAATCAAGAGTAAGTTTTGTATTTCCATTCCACATTTTAGTTCCTCACGCCCCTTTCCCTCCACCTACCCATCACCCAGAGAACAGCAGAGGCCCATGCCTCTTGCTCATAGTCCATTCCAACAGCTGAGCTACAGAAGGGTGTAGTAATACACAGAAGGAAAGGGAACAGAGTGTGTGAAAAGCTGTTAGGCTAATGGAAAATCCATTCTAGATCACACTGTCAGATTTATTAAAGAAACCCAGAGAAACCACAAAAATAAAATAGCACTTAGAGCAGCTATCCAAAGAAACAATTCCCTAAAAAAATAGGGTGCAATTGTGTCCCAAAAAGCTACACATACTACCCCTAGTCCCAAAACATTCAAAAATCTCCAACATGGTAAATGATTGCTTGAATAGCTATCAACTTCACTATTAATTTTTAGGTAAGAAAAGTGTATAAGACTTTACCATCGCTAAGTACATAACTTACGCTGCTGATACAAGACAACAACAAACAAACAAACAAAAAAAAAAACAAACCAAAATACTTACCACAGTGGGGTTCCCACTGCTGATCAATTGGCTAACTTCATGGAAAATGCTTTTGCAATCGATCGATTTGTCTAATGATCCCCGTTTCACTATCACCGCTACTGCTAATAGAATCTGCTCCCGAACATACTTTTGAAGGCTGTAAACACATTGCAAAAATATATTTGCAAATAATTCTGAATATAAGTGCTCAATAACATTTTCAACACAGTTCTTTTTTGAACGTTTTGTATGAATTGGTAAGTGAAAGCTGATATCCCTACAGAAGTCAAGCAAGCTTTAAGAATGGAAGATAAATTATTGTTGAAATGGTCTTCCACCACTACCCTGGGAAACCAAAGACCACCTTGGGAAAACCCAGACTTTATGAGAATCCTGTATGTTCAGAGGTGCAGTCTCTATACTTACTTAGGCCTTTGTAAGACATACGTTAGAAGGAATGTTCGCAGTGACTCAATGCTAGTTTTTTCCAAGAGAATCCATTCTCTTACAACTGCTTCCATTATCGCTGTAGCTGCTTGAAAAAGGACATAGTCCACTTTACTAGTTTCTGTAGAGGGAAACAAAGGAAACTTGGGTATCAGAAGACATACATGTCTGCTGGTATGTATTTCCAGCAAAAAATGAATGGCATTTACTGTTCTTTATTATTAAATGGACTTGCGTTGCTAAGAGAACAAATAATTTACAACTGAAAAGGGGGGGAAAAATAATCAACCCAATTATCAAATGGTCCAACATTATGCACCAGTGACTTGGAAAGAAAAGCTGGCTGCACAAGGAGACTAGACCAAAGATCAGGAATAAGAATGCTAAACCAACTGTGGTACAAAATAAAAATTATGATGGATTTAGCCCTGATATATTAAAATAGGATTATTTTGACATGTGTGCCAGAACTGAAGATACCTCTATCATTTGCACACTTGCCTTTGGACCCAACAGTGCACAAAATTACATGTATTTTACAAATGATAATGAGAAGCACTTACACCCAAAGAAAATATTTGTGTTTTATGATCACAGCAAAACTTTGACAGACTGGGGCATTAAGGTTTACTACATCATGCTCAAGTTCCCATATTTATCTTGAGGCGATAAAAATATAACTCCCAACCACAATGTAGGAATTACTAGCCTTTCTTATCTGAGTATCTGATTAATTTGTGTAAAGATGCACTAAAGAAAATAGAAAAAGATGTTATGTAAGAAGGTAACACTGTAGAAAACTTCAAAAGAACATTCAGAAAGGGTGCACCCACCAGATGCAAAAAGCATAAAATATGAAATGGTGAAACAAAATTCCTGAATAAGAAGCAGAGTTTGAGCTATGATAGGCAATGTGCCAGTGCTAAAACTGGGTTTGTTTCAGAAAACCTGCCATGGGATGATGGGCTTTAAATCACTACAAAACAAACTTTCTTCCCCTGATTATATACACACAGGTTTGTAATACACATTTCCTTTTATTAAAGTTCTATACCCAAAATAGCAGCAAATTTGCTAAGATGTTTTTAAGTAACTTGATCAGGCTGCAAATCTAAACCCTACACAGGTAAACATGCTTAAATCAAAATAAATCATTTTTAAATCTACTCAGATTCATTTGGAAAACTAAGTAACCACTTAAGATTAATGCATATGTCCAACACATACGAACTGAGCCAATTTATTCCTGCATAGGAATTTTAATTCTGGCATTTGTTAACTTCTGGCTTTTCAAACTAGAAAAAGCTGACACAAAAGAAGAATGTTATTAAAATGAAGAGGATGAAATTTCTCCTTCATATCAAGAACATTAACAGCGCAGGCCTCCAGCACCCAGTATAAGCTTATAATTAGTCAGAGTGTCATTATCCTCTACATGAAGTTACTAAAGAAAGGCAGGACAAGTTTTGCCAGTACATTTAACAGCTATGAACTTACAACAAAATAACTGTGTTGGACTCCAGGTTTTTAAAGAAACTGCATGGTTGTGGCTGTTCCCCTTTTCCTTATGCTCATCCTTTACCACTGCTCTCCCTGTATTGCTCATACACTCTTCTCTCTATGAACATCCTTAATATCCTTGTTATCTCCCTCTACCTATTTTTTTTTTCCTTTATAAAGCCATCTGGTTCCTGCCCATCCTTACACAGCCCGGCAGCACACTTCAACTCTTTCATTCTTCAGCATCAGCAGCTTGTTTCCCTTCCTTGGTTCCTAATTTCATAATCCCTGCCTCTCCCTTCTCTACTCCCAAGTCTTAACTAGCTGTTATTTCTGTCCAGACTGTATAGACACTCAAGAAGCACAGAGTTTTGGGAGCAGTCTCTCAGTTCCAGGTCTTAGTGTCACAACTGCTTGCTCTGCCAGGCAAATCTTGTCCCATGCAGAAGTATACTGTTTTCTCAATGGTGGTAGCATATGAACAGTTTAAGGATGTAATATTTCTAGACATCCTAAAGGTGTCATAAATAGGATTCCTCCAACCAGCCACATTTCAGAAATAAAACTGTCTCCAATATAGCATTCATTATTAATGCTACGCTTAATTCCCTCTTCTGAGATGATGATATAGTGATTTAATGAACTTTCATTATTTCTGATTAGTGACATA
Organism: Forpus xanthops; assembly: GCA_032466535.1. Lineage (NCBI taxonomy): Eukaryota > Metazoa > Chordata > Aves > Psittaciformes > Psittacidae > Forpus > Forpus xanthops. The sequence goes on along the minus strand of JASSUY010040573.1, from coordinate 594 downwards.
TCACTTATGACAGATCAAAATGGTCTGCAAACAAAGTAAAAAAACTCAGTACGCTCTTTTGCCCACCTAAAACCCTCCAAAAATTAGTACAGATTGATTTTGCTGACTTATAAAGCAAAAAGTATGATTCCCAACTTCCAAGACCAGATGAAGGTGTGCTACAATATATTAAAATCAGAAGAAACTAATTTGTAGAAAAAAAATTGGCTGGGAAGTGGGTGTCGGAAATGAATCACACCCTGTTCTATATATCACAGTGTAATTTAGCAACACAGTAGTAGGCCTGCAATACTGACATCATAATATTCATTAATTGTATGTCTCTAATCCAGTAAATTTAGAAATAACTATTAAAAAAAGTAGAGTGAATTAAGTATGAAAATAATCACACTTAAACATAATTCTAATATTTCTGTGTTCACTCTGGTGAGTTTTTTTTTTGGGGGTGGGGGATATTTGCATTTTGTATTTTTGGTGCGCCCCTCTAACTCTGCTCTCATGAGACCTCACTTAAGAATATTGTGTGCAGTTCTGGTGTCCTCAACATAAAAAGGACATGGAACTGTTGGAACAAGTGCAGAGGAGGACCATGAG
>JASSUY010040568.1:0-15323 GCA_032466535.1 Forpus xanthops | reverse complement strand
TAAACTGTTCTTATCTCAACCTGTGGGAGTTGCATTCTTTTGATTCTCCTTCCCATTTCCCCGGGACTGGGGAATAAAGAGGGGGGGGTGCGCAGAACTGTTTGAGGGGCCTCAAACTACGACAGGTATCAAATGGCATGTAACTGTTTTTAAAGTCAGATAAATGGAAGGAAAAATTAAAAGAGATTAGATATACAGACAGAAAAAAAGGACAGAGAAGAAGATATGGAGTTGTAATGAAGCTGAGAATAAATGAAATTAAACTAGAGAAATTTAAGTCCCAAAGTTTTCTGCAGCCTCTTCCACTACCTGAAGCATGTTTTCCTCTACAGTCTAGTGGAATTGGACTCCAAACTGTGAGCCTCCCCATTATAATTCTGGTTTGAGAGCAGAGGTGAGCTCATTTCACCTTCTTTCACAGTGGGACAGTAAAGAGCTATTCTGGTTATTGTGTTATTTGGATCTTTCAGTCTACCCCCTCTGGCTTTATACATTCAAAAATTATAAAAGCTCCTATAATAATCTAATTTAACTTTTTGGACACTACTGACAGTAGGCTGACATAGACAGTCTCCTTTAATTTTGAGCTACATACTGTTTTCCATATACATAATATTTCATTTGGCTATACAAAAGCACATACTGTTTGCTCATATTCTGTGACCTGTCATACCCATTTTTTATTATTCTCTCAATCTTTATGTCATCTGCCAACTTTTCAGTACTGATTTTATATTTTTATCCATTACTTCAAGTGCTAAACACAATGAGACCAAAAATCAATCTTTGTGAGACTCAACTGGAATCGACCCACTCAGTGACAATTGTTTTGACTGCTGGTTAGTCAGCTTCAATTTAGTCAATGCATACCATGTTAACTTTGTATCATTCTACTTTCTTACTCAAAATGTCATGCACAAACAAGATAAATGCCATAGTGATAATTGCTTTTTATCAGTTAGCTTATAAACTTCAGGGAAAAAAATAGGACTATCAGATTAGTCTGACAGTACATATTTTCCAAACCTCCATTTCATTATCGTTAACTGCACTATCTGCTTCTAATTTTCTTTTAGTCAAGTACCATATCAGCTCTTCTATTACTTGCCCAGGACTGACATCCAGGCCATACAGCTTGTAATTACATTGGCCAGTCTGTTTACCTTTTCACATATTGAAACCCTAGCTTTAGTCATTATTTGATCATATAATTGCAAAAACAAATCTTGATATGATTTTTTACCTGATTTGTTGTTTTATAGCATCAGTAGAAACTGTCGCTAGGTACTATTCCTTCTTCGCAAATAAGTTCTATTAATTTTTTTGACAGAAGAAAAACAAAAGACTTTCATTTTCAACAAATAACAAATTATTGCATTTTATTAAAAAAAATAAAGACTGTTGGTATCAGTCCAGGGTTCAGCAGTAGCAGTCATTTTTTTCTCCTTCTTAGTAGCTGGTGCAGTGCTGTGCTTTTGGCTTTCAGCCTGGGAACAGCGCTGATACCACTGATGTTTTCAGTTGCTGTTCAGTAATGTTCAGTCTGACCAACGACTTTCTGAGTCTCATGTGCTGCCAAGGAAGAGTGGAAGCCGGGAGGAAGCAGACAGGACACCTGACCCAAACTGTCCAAAGAGCACGTCATTCTCATTATATAAACTGGGGTCAGGCTGGGTATCAGTCAGTTGGTGATGAGCAGTTGTATTCTCTTCTCTTGTTATTTCCCTTATCGTTATTATTATTGATGGTAGCAGCAGTGGTTTGTGTTATACCTTAGTTACTGGACTATTCTTACCTCAGCCTGTGGGAGTTACATTCTTTCAATTCTCCTTCCTATCCCTCTGGGAGTAGGGGGGAAGGGGGGGGGGGGGGGGGAGAGAGAGCCTGCATGGTATTTTGAGTTATGACTGGGCTTAAACCATGACAGTATCCCATGTTCATTGAAAGTAGTTTACATGGATTAGGAGGAGTCCAGCCAAGGAATGTAAATTAATAAAACAACAAAAAGAAACCAAACAAATATTTTGTAGGGGGAACTACCCGTTACAAAAGATGGGCATTAGTAAAATACTTAGTTTCTAGGGAAGGTCAGTGGCAATATTCCTATTTTTTCTTTGGTAGAAGACATGCAGTATTCTTCCAACCATGATGTGGAATTCATTACATGTGAAAGAACAGACTGGGCTACTCAACTGAAGTTTTTTTCTCTAGCATAATCTGCTCATATAATGTCACATCTTTTCTCCCAGTCTGCCCCAGGTGAAAATATTTCCTGTCTGCGTTATTAAACTGTTAAGGCTTAAACCATTATTCATTGTTTGATTGTGATCATGAAGAAGCCTCGACAAGATACTTGCAACCATTATGTAAGTAATCTCAAACATTCACCAGGAATTTGCAGCCATTACATCAGCAAGCTCTGTACCTACTAATATTATCATAGTTATTTATCATTCTCTCATTTCTGCTTTTTTAATTATTTTTTAATTTTACTAAAAGATAGCATCCCTGAACAGAATTCATGCTCCAATGTGGCAGGCGATGAAGAAGTATACAGTGAGTGTGTATTCGTTCAGGAGGTCACAGTTTAATATGCCCAGGCTTTCTGCATGTCTCAAAAAGATAGAAACACAGGGTGGTTAATTATAGCAGTTACACAACTTTTTTGTTCATACTACCTTTTACTTACAGGTGCTTCAATCCACAAATTGAAAACCAGACTGTTCTGAGCTGGTGAAAAATAAGTTCATGCAGTCTTTCTGGTTTCATTACAGTGGCTATAATCTGTTTTTTAAATGGTGCAGCAGGGGAACATTTTACATAGTGGAGACAGTCAGACACCCTTATAAAACTGTGCCAGTTACCAGTACAAAGATGGGCACTTTAACACTGCACTTGCAAAAGCAGACATTGAAGTTGAAAAGACAACCAATAAAGCAGATAAGTGTGCATCTAACAGCAAATGCCAATAAAAAAAAAGAGAGAACCGGACCAAAATAAACGTGAAAAGTTTAACCATACAAGTTCTGGTTTTGCCTCTTTCATTCCTTCTCTTCATGGTAACTTTAGAAGATATCTCAGTGAAACTTCAAGTAAGATATTTAAAAGACAGTTACATTATTAAAGTCTCATTTTTTTTTTTTTTAAAAAAAACAACTAAGCATAAAGCATACTGATTTCCAATGCCTCAGCTTCCATTTACCACTCTGTGTTTATAAATACAAAATGAAAACATAGAATAGTTAGGGTTGGAAAGGACATTAAAGTCATCTAGTTCCAACCACCCTGCCAAAGGCAAGGGCATCTCACACTAAACCATGTCACCCAAGGCTATGTCCAACCCGGACTTGAGCACCACCAGCGATAGAGCATTCACAATTTCCCTGGGCAACCAATTCCAGTGCCTCACCACCCTTACAGTAAAGAATTTCTTCCTCAGATCCAATCTAAACTTCCCCTGTTTAAGTTTGAACCCATTATCCCTTGTCCTATCACAACAATCCCTAACAAAGAGTCCCTCCCCAGCATCCTCATAGCCTCCGTTCAGGTACTGGAAGGCTGCTATGAAGTTTCCACACAGCCTTCTCTTCTCCAGGCTGAACAGCCCCAACTTTCTTAGCCTACCTTCATATGGGAGGTGCTTCAGTCCCCTGATTATCCTCGTGGTGGCCCTCCTTTGGACTTGTTGCAGCAGTTCCATGTGTTTTTTATGTTGAGGACACCAGAACTGCACACAATATTCCAAGTGAGGTCTCACAAGAGCAGAGTAGAGGGGCAGGATCGCTTCCCTTGACCTGTTGGTCACGTTCCTTGGTTGGACAGAGCCTTGGGTGACATGGTTTAGTGTGAGGTGTCCCTACCCATGGCAGGGGAGTTGCAACTAGATGATCTTAAAATCCTTTCCAGCCCTAACTGTTCTATGATTCTATGATTCTATGATTATGTGCTGTCTAAACCAGGTATCTAGGCTGTCTTTATTGTAGTTAGACTATAATATACCTCCACTGACTAAAACAAGACTTAGCTTAATACATATGGTGTTAATTGTCCTTCAGAGTTGCTTACTTTTCTCCATTGTTTGGGAGAACCTAGACAACAAGGTAGGACAAGGAAATAAAAATACCTTTCAAGAAGAAAGTAGCTCCAAATAACTTCAATAGGATTTAGATAATAATTCTAGCCTTCTCAACAGTAACGGCAATATTTCTACAGGCTTACACAGAAGATGAGGCAGTTTACTAACAGCTTTCTGCCTCAGGAGTATTTCTGTAGTGCTGCTTTTAACAAATTCACTTTATTTTACGAGATTTGGTATAATATCAGTAAAATGTCCCAACTCAAATTATCTTTACCAAAAGTAATTTTTTTTAAAATTAGTTTTAAAGTTCCTGATACTGAAATCAGTTCTGTTTTCTGGGATCATAAAGTATCCTAAGTATCCTAAGCTCATTGCAACTAATCTTATTTTTAGTTTTTACCATTTGTTTTAATGGATATCTTGTCCTGACAGCACTTGAGTTTTATTTTACTTTACAGTGACACTACCAACAGCAACCAACAATCTCTCTAACCTCTTTTATGTATACTTTTTTCCCATTATTCCTCCATGGGGCCTCTTCCACCACAATTTTTCTTTACAGAAATGCTATTATTCACTCTCCACTTTGTTCCATGCTTTCACCATAAACATTTGTTACTGGGTATATAATTTTATGCTTGAAGTTCCACCTATCAAAAATTGCTGCATCAACATCTTGTCCTCTGATCATATCATAATTATCACTTTCAGAGATAATGAACCTCATCAAGGTCTCCTTTTCTCATTTTCATTTATGAACAACTTCGTCTATTGCCAGGAGTTAATGAAACTTAGAAGAAAGAGAGGAGACAACCCTGTCAGACTCTTACAATGCTACTGAGAGAGTGACAGAATGGTTTTTAAAACATCACTAATGCAAATTGCCTGCCAAATACTCAGCTGAACTTTTAATGGGACCAGGTGTCTTGCTTTAACAGAATTTTATAGAAAATTTAAAAACATGTTAGAAATTATAATTTATGACTAGAAAGTTTTCTGAGTTCAGAAAAAAAAAGAAAAGAAAAATCAGCTCAGCTATGCTTTGAAATATTTCAGTGATTTTCTAGTAAAATTGATATTTTTGAATATTCCATGACAGGGAACATAATCTTTGCTACAGGTAAGAAAAGCCCTAGCAATTCATACATTTCAGCATTCTCTTTTTGACAATAGTTAGCACCAAGTTTTGGAGAGAAAGATGGAAGGAACATTGCAGGGAAAAATTATAGCAAGAATTTCTCCAAAATCCATGATTTTTCCCCAAAACCCAAAGCAAAACAGTAAAATTTTCTTTAACCTTATTCCTTGATCGTTCATATGCATGTTAATATTCTTTCTATACAGAATTAAATTAGACTAGCCTATGATTTAATACCATAATATGTGTAATCAATAATACATGTCATTCAATGCATGGGAGGAATGGTTATTTAAAGCTTATAATGATAAATTATCTTCCCATTTCTGAACTTCAGATCAAAATATATGCTTTTATTTACTGTATTTTAAACCATAGGTACATTACTACTTTTCTAAAATAACTTTTTAATATAATATCTTTCATAGAGCTGCTGCTTATTATTGTTTTCTATTGGTAAATGTGAAGAATTAGATACTGTATGAATTAGCTTTTTTACACTTGAAAAGGGCATATACAGTACTTCTTCTGTATCATGTGCTTCTGAGGCATAAGACAGTCATTTCCAGTAAAAGAAAAAGAAGACCTTTATGATGTTGTGGTTCCTAATACTGAACAGATCAGTTCTAGAGCCAGGAACTTACTTTAAATTAATGGGGAAATTGACAAAGGCCAATACTAAAAGCTCAATATTGTTTAAATAGTAGAACAGGCACCTAAGTTCTTTTGAGAATCCAAGCTGATATTCTTGCCCTACTATTATTGTTATATTATCTTAGTAAAAAAAAAAAAAAAAAAAAAAATTGATTCAACGTAAGCTCATTTTTTTAAGCTTCTGTGACCTGGGACCTATTTCACACAGATGTAATTCTGACGGCTGGTAACATTAGTGTACAATTTATATTCCTTATATCCAGGATATAATATAAAATGTAGAAGTAAACAGTATCAAACAAAACAAAAACCCCAGAGGAACCATAAACACTCAAGAAGAAAAGCAAAATCACAGAAATATGAAGGAAAAACTCATGTTTCTTTAATGAGTGCTCCTGATGTGGAAGAGAGCCAAAATAACCACTGACATTTTTGTGATTTTGACTTTTTAATTGCTTGTTTGCTCCTTCGGGAAGCTTGCTCAGGCATCCATTATATTTTTGCTAGCTAAATAAAGTGGTTGTTCATATACTTCAGATTGCATTTGTAGCTATCTTAATTTTTTATTCTGTTTTGAATTCACTTTGAACTGCATTCTGATTTGAGCTATAATGCAATGTTGCAAAAACCTAAAGTAACTGAACATTAGAACTTGCATATTAAATTAGATTACACAGAAACACAGAAGTAAACTAAATGCCATACTGGATTAGTCCAATGGTCATTTTTAACAGTAATTTATGTTTAGAAAGAGCAGGACAAAAGAGCGTGAGGGACTGAGTCAAGAAATCTGCAGTTGGCATATGTATCGCATAATCTTCACCCTTACAGAGGACGCCTGCTGCTTTCTAAATTTTAGAGACCAATTTCATCATAAAAGCCAATAAAAAGCAGAATTTAATTTCTGAAGTTTTATTTGCCATTAATTTGGAGGACTCTGACCTCATCATCATGTAACTAATTCCTCCCTGAATTTTATGAAGTTTAATCTAAATAAATTGTTGAAAGCAGAAGTGTCACAGTTTAGCTACATTTTACATGAAAAAAGTGCAGATAGCATTTCAGGTTTCTGCCTTTGAACTAATTGAATGTCCCCATGTTCTTGTGTTATGAAACAGGGAGATAAGTATGCTGACTCTGCTTTGTTTGTCATTGATTATTGTGTAGATTTTCTTCGTGTTCTCTCTTATTCATCTCTTTTCTGAATAATCTTTTTTACTTACTTTCATATGGCATTTTCTCCCCATAGCTTCAATATTTTCTTGATCTTCTTTCATTTTAAAGCATCTTTTTAGAAAACAAAATAACCAAAAGCCCAACTAAGACTGCAATATTGACTTATAGACTGTTTCCCATTTAATACTTTCAACTCTACGGTTCCTTTATGACTGTCACTTTTCAGAAGTTTTCATTTTTCTTTCTTACATGCTCTACCTTGGTTTTGGTAGCATCACAACTTTTCTTCTTGTCAAGTTGCCTATTGTCCTGATTAGTTACAGCTTTCTAGAGTCTTCACAGTTCTTTCTGGTCCTGATTGGCCTAAATAATTTAATATACTTTGCAGATTTATTGTCTCATTGCCAATTGTTTTCAGAGACAGTTTTTTAATGAAGTACAACTATAAATCATTTCTCACAATGAAAATTTTCTTCTCTTTTGTCCTTTTGGTAGATTTTTATCCATAAGAATACTCGACCTTTTCATTCATGTTTGCTTCATTTGTCAGACTCCTGACTGGAGTCTTATCAAGTCTTCAACAACACTGTGAATGTCTAAAAAAAATTATACCTAAGGAGTTTAATTAAACTTGAACATTGAAAGAATTTTGAAAGATTCAATTATGTGTAGGGGATTTATATTGTGGTTTTGTTTATTTTAACCTGCTTTTCTCAGAAAATGGGCATTTTCTGCCTTGCTCAATATATGAGTTAATGCACAGGGTTGTGTGACTGTAGACCTGTTAGCGTCTTCTAATAACTTTTGAACCCAGAAGTAAATTGCCAACAAATCTGAAGAGCTTCAGAGATGTTTAATTACTGCAGATTCTATAAATGTAAGACATCAGAGATATTTTATTAATATATCTACTGTAGGAGATAACACAATGGGATGAGCTCAACCCTTACTGTACATCAGAGAAACCACATAGGAGTAATCTGTTGTCAAGGTTTGAATCACAGGAGAAACTCCTGACAGTTTATGGCTTATTGGATATTTGAAAATTTACCTCTTGGTGAAAACATCTCTCTACATTAATGTCTGGTATAGCACAGGCTTCAGTTGGTATAATTAGCAGAAATGAAAAATCCTACACTCAGGAAAAAAAAAAATGTGGAAATCAGGCTTGATAGGCTCTGGTAATCCTCAGGCTACCTCTTATCATGTCCCACTATCAGATAGATATCTTCCAGACCTTGCTCATTCTTTCTTTGTCAGTGTTTTATAATGACATTGGAGTCAATATTCAGATATTTTTCTAGTATTTGTCATTAGCTTTGCATGTTTTTTTTGATGTGGCATTAGACAGATTTGCAAAATGTTCTACTTTGTTCAATAGTAATTTGTACCTGGATTATTACTACTTAGATTCTGATTTTCTTCTGAATGATTCTTTCTCTATTTTATGTATTCCTTGGCTCTTAATATTTTTTAGATTTTTTAAAAATTTCTCTCCTCCAATATCCCATTTCTCTTTGCATGCTAGCAGGTCTGAAAGAAAGGTCAAAGGACAGACAAAAATATACTGCAGTGAATAACAGTGGAATAGTGACAGTAAGGAAATACTGAAGGAGGTTTTTTCCGACTGACAAGGAAAATCTCTTGTTCAGCTTTCATGGCTACTTTGGATTAAGCTTCTAGTACAAGCACTTTACTAGAATGCTGTAGTAGATGTTGTAATCTGACTGTATTTCACATTAACAAATATTCCATTTGTTGTTGGGATTCTTTTATTTCAATACTGAAGTTTTTTTTCCTTTGCAATTGAAAACTGCAGTTCCTAGCCAGGTAACAGGAAATCCAATGTCAACTTTTAGGTTTACAGTGAGATATTTTTTTTTTCCTGAATTATCAATGTGGAATTGGAAAACATTCGATGAACAGACATGATATAGAAACAATTTTTTTTTAACAGCCTTCTGTTAAGCCTGTGACTATTTTTTATTTGTTTATCTATTTATTAATTTCCACTAATGAAACAGATTTTCTGCCTTTATAGTATGTAGCCACCACTTAAAATTTACAATAGCTTTCAGGGAAGGAATGGTGGATTTCAAGATGCTGTTTGTATTTTTTCCCAACATTTATAATGTAGTGCATAATTTCCCCAGTATATTATATTGCCAGAGGTGTTGGTTTAAGCATCTCAAGCTGTTATAAAATTTTGCATATAGTTTTACTGAGTTCTCTACCTCTGATTGTTAATTGAAATTGTTAATTGCAGTGAAATGCCTGTGGTAGAGGTCTTGCGTTCCTAAAACTCAAAACTGTGGCGCTCTCAGTGATGTATGTAACAGAAACTGGATGTTTTCATAGAGTAATGCTCAGCATAGCAGCAAATAAAAGAAATAAAGGGGTGTATTTCCCATCACCAACTGATGCCAAAAAGCCTTGAACAGCCCCTGATGAACTATGGGGAGGTATGGTTTGTGTGGAAAGCATTTCCACCTCCAGAGGAAAGATCTTCAGATCTTGAGAAGTTAAGCAAGATAGATAGATAGATAGATAGATACATAGGTGATAGATAGACAGATACTCAAGATGCAGCTGTGTCCCCTGCACTATTACCAGTTATGTGAAAGAAACTATCCATTTAATAACAAGTGACAATGATCAGTAAAAAACAGAATGTCCAGGCATAGGAAATTATGCAAGGATCTCAGATGTGAAGGATAGAGCAGATCTGGATACAGCAACCTCACCAAAGAAGGAATAAATTTAGATTTTAACAATTTAAAAAACAGATTTTTCTGAAGTCAGAAAGGATGGTAGACCTGATGATCATCTGAGGGCTGAGAAAAGCTACTAGTATTAGAATTATAATCTGGAGATTCAAACAGCTAGATACTTTATTGGTACTGAATTGAGCAACTGGAGAAATGTGAATAAGTAAACTGTAAGAGTGAAAGAGGAGATACATCAAAGATTTAGTGCATGGCTACTCAGCAGGGATACATATATTGAGCTTTTATTTTTTATAGTAACAAACACAGTATGCCACAGATACATGAACTTGTAATATCTAATTGAAATCATGCTAATTAAATAACAATATACGTTGATTCAGAGAGTTTGAAAGAACTTTTCTATTTTTTTTTATGTGCAACAGTCTAACACGTGTATTCCACAGTTATACAATATTAACACAGAATATATTAAAAACTAATAGGACACAGTTATTGGGGTTTGGGTTTTTTTCTTCCCCTTGGGCATGATTCCGTCACTCCTTGTAGGCAGCTGAATTAGAAGCAGATAGTACAACTTACAGAAAATGGTTGTTTAGCAGTGTAGTACAACACAGCCTGAAGGGTTCTGATCTAGCCATTTCTACTTACAGGCAGAAGACTATCATCAGAAGAACAGATTTCAGTATAATTATTTGTCAGGTTTTCAGAGTACCAAGACAAGAATTTTCTTTGTTTTTAAATGAGAGCTGTGTCATTAAGAAGTCAAATTAGCAGAAGCAACTCTTATAACAACAAAAACGAATTTCACTTAGATTTGCACACATATGTAGTCATTAATAAGAGCATAAAGAAATGGATAGCTGTTGGTACTGGTTTCTACAGAGTTTTACTAGTTTACTTTGGTTTTTTTTTTAACAGTTGTGAATATTGGCTGGTATAGAATATATGTTCTAACTTGCTGTTACCTGTCAATTGTATTAAGAGAAAGAGTCATATTGGACAGGTAAGGTCCATAACCACTTCCTCCATTAAATGCTAACAAAATGATTTTTATAACTCTTCTAATTTCATTGTAGTCCCTATATTTTTTCTACTCATTAACTATAATCCCAATAAACACATATCTCCTCATAGCAGCTTGTCTTTCTTAATTCACCCATCACTGCTCTATGCATTCCCTTGCTATCTGCAGCTTTCCTTTGTTTAAACTGTCAGCCCTGTGTAGAACAACGAATTAGTAGTGAAGAGAGAAAAAAGCAGTGTTCCAGAGAAAACACGAAATGATATTAAGCAAGCAGCTATGTGTTCTCCTTGCATAGGAAGGCAAATTTAGGACTCTGAAAACTTCCAGAATTGCTCAAAAATTCCAGATGAAGAATTGTCCATGAAATGGACTATGAAGGGGGATAAATGAGAAAGTAACTGGAAAAGCATGGAAACCTAAAGATGTATTACAGGGAGGAGAAAAAATCCCATGGAAACACTTTTCTTAACAGGAAGCAGCCAATATTTTGCCTTTGACAAAGAAGCAAATGATAAACTGCAGGCAATCAGCAATAGGACTCATACAGTAACAAACTTAAAAAAAGGGATAAGTGGCAGGGCAAAAAAAGAACCCTGTTTTGAGAGAATAAAGGCATATAATCTGTGCTGCAAATAAAGAAACTGGTTGTCATGGCACCTTCTGATTATTGGAAGAGACACAGTTTTTGAAATTTCTTGGTATTAGATGAAATCCAGCCAGTTGATGGTAGTCCTCAGGGGAGAAGAGTGAAATTAGCTTCCCTTGAGGAGACTGGTGAAATAACTTAGACCTTTCACACTACACAGAAACATGAGAAGTAGAGAAGCATTACTAAAGATTATGTATTGTATGTGCCATGGTGTGCAGTAGAGAGAGTTTTGGACTGTTTGTGACAGTGAAGGATTAGAGAGACTTTGAATTACATGACCTCCAAACCAGAAAACAAGAAATACTCATATGTAGTTTTGAAGTCAAATAAACAGACATCAAATACACTTAAAAATAGTTGGAGGGAGGGGGGAGGGGAAAGAGGAGAAGAACTTAATTAATGCATGCAGTACAATGTTCTAATGCATGAGAATGAGTTGATGTGAAATATAAGTAGTAAGATTTAGTATATTAGTACATTTGCATAAATGCAAGAAAAAATGGATATAAAATGTCAGAGATCATTCCCTAGTGATGTTAGTAGAATTGTTAAAACCTGCTCTTGCACAAAGTAAAAAGCTTAACAGAATTTCAGTATGCTCTGATATCTACAGCACCTACATTTGCAGTATTATCACAATACTTTTTCATTAGAAGGGAAGACAGTAGTTGCTGTTCTATAAATAAGGGTACAAAACATAAAAGAAAATTGGTTGTGGAACCGTTGTGTTCTTTCCCTGTTAGAAGAAGAGCTGAGGCAAATATTTTCAAGACCATACCATAATGTAATCTAAATCAGAGAATATTGCACTTAACTCCCTCAGTGTTTTCTGTGGAAAAAATAGATCTAAACCCCCCTACAAAGTATGTTTTAAAGTTTTAATTTTAAGGTAAACACTGGTATCTAGCAGTTACTTGATTTATTTATATTTTGCAACAAGCCTTCTCTTCATGTCTTTCAATAAACCAATGTGCAGTCATGTCACAATGGCTGTGATGCAGCTTGCACTTTCACGGGGCTTCCTCTGTCCCACACCCACAAACAGCAGCTAACTGAACAGTTGCAATAGCTAACTAAAAGCTTCCTCTATAAGTGAAACATTTCCTTTATGAGCATCATCTGCAAACATTAGAAAGAACATTTTGGTTGTCCTCTCAAACATGCCTCTGTGTTTTGACATCAACATCAAGAAAACAGTGAGCACATTAGCTCCTCCTAATGCGCATGACAGGCCCTTACTCAAAGGATCAAATAGAGCCTGGGAATCAGATTGCAGAGGAGCTTCTCTTTCCTGCATCAGGAAACACTGCATGAAATTTCTTCGAAATTGCAGAAAGTACAGTGTAATTAGCTGAATGGCTACTTACAGTACTCAACAACAAGTTATAAATTTTGCTTTAAAACTGGTGATCTTTATTCTGTTTTCTGATTATTTTTTATCATGGCCTACTTTTTTTCTGAGTAGCAGTCTTTTATTTGTCTGGTCACACCTTACACATTAAGTTTTCTTCTCAGGATGAATCTGGGAAGCAAGAAGGCTTCAGTTTGTCATGTCCTAGTTGCTCCATGCCTTGCCAAACACAGCTTTCTGGAAGAAAAGGGAAGAGTGGCTCCATTGGAGGAGAGGATGGAAATATTCAGGAAATAATGCTCAGAATGCAGATTGAGGTAGACAGAGGTAGCTCTTAAGAACACCTGAGCTTGGGAAACAGCTGAGCAGAGAGTAAATCCAAAGTTATCCCTTCAGGGTGACAGAGAAACTGCGTTGTTTGTTACAGCCCAAGAAGACAGTAAAGGTTGATAAATGAAAACAACTCTAAATGAAAGGTCCTGCTCCTCAAGGGCATGTCTGGCAATGGGAGTTAGATTTGTTTCCAAGTTCCCTCCTTTCTCTATTCACATTCTACTTTTTTCTCTCCTAAAAAAAAAAAAGCTTCTCCTTCCAGTTAAAGTTCCAGTAAAAGCAGATTTATAAAAGCTGTTTGATCTTGTTGGAAAGCTCATATAAAGAAAAAATATAGACAGAACTGCCCATGTGGCTGATTTGGAATGTGCAAGAGACTTGGTGCTTATGCACTTGCTGGTTATCTTTAAAAGAGAAGTTATCATTCTTCATTAAATCATCCATGTGTTAAACTTCTTATCTCTGTATCTCACTTTAAACTGTATTACTCATGTGGAGCAGAACCATCCTGGGAAGATGCCAGATAAAATTTCCAAGATGTCAATAGCTGGAGGCACCATAGCCATATAATCCAAGATACTTCTTTTGCTCCATTTCCCCTGACATATCCCTTAGATGCAATTATTCCATTGGATGCCTCCATTTGTGCAAAGATAATTTTGATCCAGCCGAATTCTAATTCGTACAAAGCTAAGACTCTTTCTGGACAAGTTGCAGCGCTGTCTGTATGTGTATGCTTCCCTCTTTTCCCCCTTAGGTATTGCAGACTCCAATAGATATAAGTCAGATGATGTGCCATGAGCTTAAGCTGAAGCTTGCTTGGGAGGACTGGGGACAGTGCTCTTGCACAAATATCCTCCATAAAAAAGGTAAAACGTGCATTTATTCCTTTCCATCCCTCCCCTACTACTCTATATGCTGAAAGTTGTCACAGTATCTCTTCTCTTGGGAAAGACAGGACTTCTGTTTCCAGACTTTTTGGTGAAACAATTCTCTCGGTATGACAGTTATTTTTATTAATAAATGTGAAAAATCCCTGAAGTATGGAAAACATCATGCAAACTTATAGGCACAACTTTATCTCTAAGGCTGGATATTAGAGATAGTAGAACAGTTTTTCCTTCCTCATTAAAATACAGTGTATTTGAACAACTTTTTCACCTACTGTTCTCATTGCTTTAGGGAATACTCAACAGGCATGCAGGTCTTTTTACTGATTGTTGTCAGCTCTACTTAGCACTTTGTTATATTAGTATACATTAATTTGTGATTTTATTATTGCTGCAGGGTATATACTCATCATTATCTTTTAGAGCAGTGGCTCATCATTATGGTGATTATTCAAGAACGATGTGCTGATGGCTTTAATGGGCCAATAATCCAGTAATGAAGACTCTGTAAGGGAATTCAGTACTGTTGTGAAATTATTGAGTACTCTATAGTGATACGATTTGCAGAGCTGTAAAGCTGTGCAAGTAGAATCATCTGTTAATACAGCTTGCAGCTTTTCAGGGTTGTTTTCTATTGTGCTTGTTCAGAAATGCTGGCTTACACACCTGTGATATTTCCTTCAGCTCTTGGATACTTCTTTTGACTATATAACAATTTGTGGTTTATTTCATTAGTTCTTTGCAATCAGATTTTCAGAAAACTTCATTGATTTATATAAGAGTCATGAAACAAAAAAAAAAAAAAAATAGGAAGAAAATATGTCTTTCTATAATGAAAATATTTGGTTACATTTTGCAAAAGAACTTATGAAATGGACATTCCTTGCATCTTTAGGAAAATGAGAACAAATAATATGGAAGGATGAAAACTTAATATCTTTTACTACTTTGAAATTTTGGTTAATGCTAAAACATCAGGTGAGTGTGAAGCTTACAGTATTTCAATCCTCTTCTCCTTAAGCCCCATTTTACTGTTTTATAGATAGGTGTTTTTGACTGCATGAAGCAAGTATTTCACTAAATTTGATACATAATGATATAAAATATCATTATAGATGTTCTAGTGTCCTCAATACAAAAAAGGACACGGAACTGTTGGAACAAGTCCAGAGGAGGGCCATGAGGATGATCAGTGGACTGGAGCACCTCCCCTATGAAGACAGAATGAGAGAGTTGGGGCTGTTCAACCTGGAGAAGAGAAGGCTGCGTGGAGACCTCATAGCAGCCTTCCAGTATCTGAA
>JASSUY010040565.1:0-10696 GCA_032466535.1 Forpus xanthops | reverse complement strand
TTTATGTTATACCTTAGTTACTAAACTGTTCTTATCTCAACCCGTGGGAGTTGCATTCTTTTGATTCTCCTTCCCATCTCCCCGGGACTGGGGAAGAAAGAGGTGGGGAGTGAGTGAGCAGAACTGTTTGAGGGCCTCAAACCACAACATATATGCTACTGACCTTGGTAATATCTACAAGAGTAGTTTTCACACAGGTAACATTTTTAATGGAGTACCTACAATGCATTATTCACTGATACCTTTGCCTGTCATCAAGCATTCAGATCCTTATGTCCATTTTCCATTACACTTGAGCTACAGGCAAGTTACAAGGAAAAAATCCGTTCTTTATTACTGTGTTGTTCTGTCTCTGACCCTTTCTGGAGAATCCTTTCTGTATCACTGTAAGGTCCTTCATGCTAATACACATCACTGTGGATCATAAGAAGCTGAGGGAAGTGCCCCTACACTGCATAGGAAAGCACCTTTGAATTACAAGCCTTCATTACTTTTATATGTACAAGGTGTTGGGACTGATTCTCTTTCACTCTGACACAACAGAGTGCAGCACATGCCCTTGTCTGTCTCTCCAGAGAGTTAATTAACACTGGTAATAGATTGGTTGAGTTTACTAAGTACAGGAGGTAGCATAATTATATGGCTTTAAGATATCTGTTTCCACCATAATTCAATAACTTGCTAGTTTATATGAGTGATTCGTTGCAGAGGTTGCTATTGTTGCAGAAAGGCTTGTGTAAATTGAGTATGACTGGTTACATGGCTGGTTTTGGCTGAATCTGATAATATTGTGTTCTCTGTACCCTCAAAATTTGTATTCAGGAGAAATAAGGGGCATTTTTAATTCTGAAGACTACCAGTGTGTCTGCATGGCTTTAGTGCAGGAGTGATTTCCTTTGCTTTGGCCACTGATAGTGAGAGCAATGTGTAATCTAGTGTCCATACTACTGGAAAATGTGCTCTGGAGCCAAACTTGTATTCCTGATTCTGTCACAGACTCTGGCAGTTTTCTTGCATAGAAGATGTGGCTTCCCAAGGTAGTTAAAATAAAATTGAGAGCCAAGGCATGAGTGGGCACTTTTGGAAATGCTGGCCTCAATATGTCAGTATGTGTATTTCTAAACTAAGGGATTTATAAGTATTTTACAGGACTCCAGAAAGGCTCTGAGAGTGTTTGCAAAGTGTTTCAGCGATGGTAGCATGGCAAATTGCACTGCAGTGCAAGGAACATCTGCACTTCAGAATACACCTTGCATTCAAGCATTTGGTGGCAGCCCCATATGACTGCAGTCTATTATTAAAGGACTGTCATAGATCTGGTTTCCCCAGATGTATCATTCCCCTCTTCCCCAGAAATTTTACCTGGAGGAAAAGAAGAAAAATTTGTCCCAGATGCGCCCAGCATGTGTCTATCTTGTGTCAGTGTGCCATTCGTTGGCATATGCACTATGTGATGCTCGCACCCAGAGCACTGTTTTACAGGATAGCTTACTTTGCAAAGGTCTAGACTCTTCAGTGAAGTTAATGGAAATTACACCTTATCATAAAAACATGATTACAATAAATTGTGCCTACAGATTTTGGAGTGTTGTGAATATGTCAACCATAGTTACAGAGTTAGAAATCTTTATGAAAACAAAAAAACAAAAGTTGTATTAGCCAATATTTGAAAGGAAATACAGTTTCTTCCCTTTTTTTTTTTTTACCAGTAAGTTGTAATTTTAGTAAGTTAATTGCCCTGTCAAAGTTTGGTGTACAAACCTTGTTTAACATACTGTGGCTGCCCCTTGCACTTGGAGGTTGAATGTACTACATAGAGCATGTAACTAGTAAGGTGGGGTTTTGTTCATCCTTTCAGTTAATTCTGTGTGTTCTTTTTTCCCCTCCCCTTTGTGCTGCACGGCTGATTACCACCCTAGGACCTTGCAATGGGACACAGACCCCTCAGTGCTGCAGCTCCAGTCTGACTCTGAACTTGGGTATATGTCAGCTCTTTTTGTTACTCATTTATTGTTTTTTTGCAATAATTATGTTAAAAATGCTTCCCAGTTGAGCTGGTTTTATGTGATTTTCATTTGCTTTGTTGTCTCAAAAAGACCATACTTTAAGTTTCCTTTTTTTTTTTAGTTTAATCAATAAGAAGCTTCAGCAAAGCCATCTTTGTGAGAAAATACCCCAACTATTTAAAGAAGCTCGTGAAAAGATAAGCTGCTCTTTCTGTTGCCTGAAACACAATACAAATAACTATTTCATTACAGATGAAATGTTATTATTGTGGCACTTATGTGCATGTACAGTTACACTGGTCTCATTTGTACCTGTTGATTCAGACTCTTCTCTCTGAATCATTTGCAAGCTACTTTTTCCCCTCCTTCCTGTCTTCCATAGTTATGCTGTTCCCACATCTAGTAGCAATTTCCCCTTTTTTTCTTAGGAGCTGTATATGTGCTTATAATTGTGCACTTAAATATGATCATACTCCAAGAGTAATTACCATCTTAATTGAGTTCAGTCTAATCAAGCACCTTTTAAAATTGTACTAGAGATAAATTAACATTTTCTAGTTTGGGATGGAACTCCTCTACCCCAAGCATCTAAAAAAAAATAGTTGAATAGTTTACAAATGCCTACCTGCAGAGATATTTAGGATAAATTGTTCTCCTAAAAGGAACAGGTAGAAGTCCCTCACATTCTTCAGAACTTGAGTCATAAGCAAAACCAAATCTCTATGTTCAAGATGTTACCTATGAACTTACAAGCTTGCTTGTCTGAGTCTGCAGGCAAGGTTCTTATGCTTTTACTGGTTCATGTGAAATTCATTCACCATTCTATGAGAAAAATAGCAATTTCCCTCTAACTGCTAATTGAGGGTGCTCCCAGATGCAGCTAGGGATGTTAGGGTTATTCACCACAAAAGATCAGAGCCAGTAAAAAGTATCCACAGAGCTATCTAAACATGGTTTCTTCACAACCAGAACTTTTAGAAACGTTTGTAACTTTCACCTGAGTGTGCCTTCAAATATATGTAACTTCTAGAAATTCGCCTGGACCACACCAAAAAGGTAGAGTTTTTTGAGCTGTTTTAATATACAGAAACTTTTTAGAAATCTCAGCTGCCCTTTCCCAGTAGTTTGAATTAAAAGATGAGCGCTCCCAGAAGTAAGGCAAGTGCCTTTATTTGACTTGCAGCAAGATAACCCTCTGCTTATCCACAAGATTTCAATCATTTACGAGCAGTCAATGCAAAGACAGCAAAGCAGCATGCCAAAGAGTAAATCCACAGGTACATTCTGTAATAGAAGTCCTCCCCTTTTGAAAGAAAACTATCTTCAAAAGCAAGGTAGAATTAGACAGAAGGCCAGACTTTCCTCACGTCTTGAGACTAGATTAAAAAAAAGATACCAATGCAAAAGAAATTCTGCAGTCAGAAATTAAATTATGCACGTAGCAAAGCAATTCTAGCTGTTATGTCTTTCTTCTGGCACCTATAGACAGAGGAATCAATTTTAATGTGTGGACTTTACTTACAGTCCTACTGACATCCCTTAGGCAGTTTTGAAAGGAATCTTTCAAAGCTTACATGCTCTCCAAGATGAATATTCAGCAACCTGTAAATTACAAGAATTATGAGCGCCTCAGATGAAAAATGGGGATAGGAATGCCATAGACAGTTTAGTGCTGCCCTAAAAAGAATTAGAGACTGGAACGTTACAGTCCATATTTGGTAGAGTCCAGATAGGATGCTCCAGTCATACCTGAGTGTTTGGGACCAACTTTTAGTTACACAAGAGTTGTTACAGGTTCCTTAACAGGAAAAAAAGGAGTTAAGAAACCACATTCCTTCAGATGAAGGAAGTTCTCTCTGTCTTCACTAGTAATTACCAGGATATGGGTGACACCATGCATTTGTACAGGCACCAGCAATTCCTGAATTAGAAATGGTTTAGGTGAAAAATTCCACACGTATTTTCAGCACAGCACTCTGCGATATATCTCACATCTTGGTTAGAAGTCTACAAATAGGTTAGCCCAACTAGCAGTTAAATCCAGCTGTCTATTAGGATTGGTGTTCCACATGCTCAGGCAGTTGAGGAGATATGCAGTGACCTCATGTGAAACTGTTGCTAGAATTAGGTGAGGCTCTAATTAGCCCCAGATTAAACACAAAACTAATAAGAGATTATACTTAACCAAGACCGCTGTCAAGAAGCTCTTTCAATGCAGGAGGCTTAAGAATCTCAGTAAATGGAACCAGTAGCAGGGGACCGGTTACATGGGAAAGTTTAACTGAAAAAGTGGGCCACAGAGATTGCACATCTGGTGCTGAAGGAGGGAAAATCACATGAGATTTTGCTGGAGTGAGATATTTATCAAAGCTTGAATTCCCATAAACCATTAGTTAAAGCAGCTACAGAAATGTAGTGCTACTAAGAATTCTGTTAGGTGAAGTATACCACAAGCTGTAGAAGTTTTTCTGCCCCAGGTACAGGTATAGAGGTTTTTTTCAGGCAGTCATAGTTTTTCTTCATTTTGGCAAAGTCACAGATGGTTAGAAAAGTCTTAGAAGACTCAGAGCTGTAGCAACTGCTTCTGCTCTAGTGGTTTGTTATGTGTTACAGTTGACTTATACTGATTACCTGCTGAATCCAATCGAATTCATCTTAATGACTCAGCCAGTAAGTTAGATCATAACAATATATAGCTGATGTAGTATTAATGCTGCTGAAGAGTTCAGTAGGCGTCACCCAGGGACAACAATTTCCTTTTGAGACACCCATTTCCTTTTCAGACATCCATTTTAACTGAATGCCTAAACTATTGTAAATTGATTAGATCAACCCTCCTTTGACCTCTGTTCTTCTGACAGTCTGTAAAATACAGTAGATATGAATAATGTGTGTGAATTTTCTACTTTTCCAAACTGCTTTCTCTATGGCACAGCAGTTCAGAAACACTGTACCCATGAATTTGTTCCCCATAAATGTAGAAGTGTGCTTCCATTGTTAATGTAAGCAACTGGACTTACTTAGTTGATTTGTTTATTGTGTGCTTAAGATGTACACATAATAATGGGGATGTACACGTAATAAGATACTCTTTTCTCTGCTGAAAGTTGGCATTTTTTCCAGTAAAACACTTGAAATAATTTGTTTATTCTTTCCTCCCTGCAGTCAAATAGTAGTCTGAAAAATAAACTGACTTTTCCCCCACACTGTTGAGTGAACTGCATATGACTAAAAGCGTTCATGACTGTGTTCAACTGTCTTTATTCTACTTCCCTTAGCCAATCACAGTTAGTTGGCTTTACTGATTTATTTCATATGGATCATTTAAAGTAAGGGAAGTAGTAGAAATAGAAGGCTATACTTGCCCTGTTCCAGCTGTGTCTTGGAGCTCTGCTCCAGTCTTTGAATTAGGATTCTACTAATCATAAACCTATACCAATTCCACTACTAATGACTCCTATGGAATGGAGAATCTCCTTTTTTATGGAAGTTACTTACCTTGCCGATTAAAAACTCTATTACTGTTCTCAGATGAACATCTGAAAGTCCTAATCCAGCCTGGTTTACACTCACTGTGTCCTTTCCACTATTGTATATCTCAGATTGAGGACTAACTCTTCTGAGCAGGCAGAATATTGTAGTAATGATGGTATGAAGCTCTTTTTTGTTGTTACAAGGGGCACAAGCAGGTCATTTCCCTTTTACAATCCCTCTCAGCAGCATGATCAGATAGATTAATTTAGTAACTGTTAAGGCAAGTGGTTCCCAGGTTAATTTTATTCACTGCAATTAGGTACTTCTCATGCATAGTGTATTGTGTTTCATCTTAGCAAACATTGAAGTAGTTTTTTTAATCCAGTTCATATGAGTAAACACTCTTGCTCCTGCTGCTGATTTACGTTTAACATGACTAACCTTTTGATGTCATGTATTCCGTCTTAGACGCAGACTGCACAAACTAGGGGTGTCAAAGATTACCCAGGTTGATTTCTTACCTCGGGAGGTGGTATCATACTCCAAGGAGACACAGACACCTCTTGCCACACATCAATCTGAAGGTAAGATTTATTATTATTCTTTTCAAAATAATTTTTTGTAAAAAATAACTATTCAAGTAAGAGTTAAAGAATGTAAGAAAAATAATAGTAAATTACAATATAGCTACTTATCACATATTTTCTGCAAGACAGGTATTGTTTATGTGATTAATGACTGCTCTGGTGAGAATAATTATAATAATGACTTTAAATTCAGGTGTAACCAAACTACTTCTGCCTTACAATGGGTTGTGCTTAGATAAGAGTTTAATGAGAACATATTTTCAAATAAATCATTATGAATATAATTAGTGCTTTATTCCAATTTTTTTGCTTTCTCAAGGAAGTTATTTGCTGTGCTTCGTACATAGGCAGTGATGGAAAGTGTAATTGTGTCTCACTCCAGTAGGTGAGTCTTAGAAGTTATGTTTTAGATCTATGTGCTGAAAAATGAGGCTTAGATACTTTGGTGTGGACGGTCTTGCTTTCTGTCTGTTCTGCAACTTTCTTGAAACGTCAGTATCAGGTTTTCTGCACATTGGTTCTCTAGAGAGTAAGATACTCTGAGGTGTCTTAGACCTACTGCTGTTCTGGAGCTCAGTGGATATAAGCCTTTGTGGAAATGACTATTCCCCACCAAAGCTCATAAAACCAGTAAAGGAAAGTTTCACTGTGGCAAGTGCAGTGTGGTGCCAGAGTTAGATGCTATGAGCGCTGAAGTCTCAGCTTGTCAGCTGCCTATTTTAGAAGAAATAATGTGGCATTATTTTTCATGGTATAAAAACAGATTAACTCGTTTTTTTCAGAATAGGCAATTCACTTTATTTCAGAGGAATAATGACATGTCATTTCCCCCACCCACTCTATTATTTAGGGAGATGTGTATATGCATCATTCAACCCTTTGATCACAAGTACCTAATTCTTTCGCTTTATTTAGGTCACAGTAAGCTTCAGCCTTTTCTTTTCTTTTCTTCCTTGTTGGATGACTTCAAAAACACCCAGATCTTGGCTGATTACTTTTCTCCTTCTTCTATAACTGAATTTGAATGTAGATATTCATGGGCATTGAGAGACATTTCACTTGTGCTGCTTTTTCCATTCTAGAGTTGATTAAGATCTAGACTATGCCAAGTGTTTTCTGAGAGGCCTGTGGGACACGTTCCTTCACTGTACAGAGACTCTCACATTGTCCCATGTAGCCTTCAATTATTGGGCCCTCCAAAGTACCGCAGAATGGCCCTTTGCTGAATGACACCTAGGGGAAAGCAGCAACAGAAAAGCCATGGCCTGACCTCTGCTCATGATGAATCCTTCACTGCCATACAGCAGTGGAAGGAGATCTGTATGTCTGCCTGCAAGCTGGCTTTTCAGATAGGAAAAAAACCCCTGCACATTCAAGCTCTGTTGGGTGCCTGCCTCAGCTCCAGCTTACTGTTCTCCTGCTCACTAATGGACCAGGAGGTAAAATCTCAGCGAGGAAAACGTCACACTGCTCCTGCATGGGGAAGGGGGATAATCCTCTTTTCTGTCTCCCCCCAAAACACAGGGGGCAGTAAAAAGATGAAGGTCTGCAAGCTCTCTGGCTTTGCTGGCCTGTGTCAGGAATGTTGCTATTCCCCTTCCATAAAGTACAAACTACATCTTCAATGATAAAATGAGATGGTTTCACTTTTCTGGCTTGCCATACTGTCACTGTGGATAGGTTTTTCTGAAATGCGTTTCTGAAATTATGGATCCCATATGCAGGGAAAGAAGATCTGACTCTCTAGAACAAGGGAAATCCTATGTATCTGTTTATCACCTTCAACAAATGGTAGTTCATTTGGGGAAACAAATGTGTTAGCATACTCACTCCCTGAGCAGGATAACCTCATCCTACCTCACAACTGTTTGACCAGTTCTGGCAGAGAATGCAATTCAGAACCATGCTCCATCTGTTTCTCTGCTGTATTCAAACACTGAGGATATTTAGGCTATTAGGGAAAGAGGAAAAAATAAGATTTTTACTCCATTTGGAAGTTGACAGGAATGGAGTGGCAAAACAGAGGTGAAACTTGAAAACAGAGGTGAAACTCCAGAGACTGGGTTGGGTTCTTCATTTCTCTGACAGTGTAATTTCTAACCTAAGGTTCCTCAATGTTAACCTTTTTTAAAGCACTGATGGAGGAGAGGGGAATTCTGCTCACATCCTAAGACTCATGAAACTAAAATACATGAGTTTAGGAATCTCTGTGTGATACCAAGTGCAAGTGACTACTGTAGGGTGAACCAGGAGTTTCTCTAGGTGCCACTGACTGCATTGAGTAGTTCTTCACTGAGTAGCTTGACAGCAGAGCACTTCATGTAGGCATATTAATGTAGGTTTCTCATTATTGAGTAATCTGTGTATGACTGAAAATGTCATACACTGGTTCTGTACTGCCCTGAGTTTTGATAATCAGATGAGGAGTTTCCTGTGACTAGGACTGAGAAGACCCAGTGTGATGAAAACAAGTCAAGCTTCTGGAAGTTCCATGATAAAATCCATAGATAAAGTTATTTTTATGTTTCGCTATTAGGGGCTGAGATTTCCAGGTTTGATCATTGTGGAGCTCTGGCTCTGTTTATCCTGTAAGATAATGTGCAACAAACCTCTAGCCTGGCAAATTCTGCACCAGGCCTGGTGTGCCTTCCCATGTCTGACTGTAGCACAGCCCTAGCTCTGTGGATGCATGCTGTACTTAAGAAAATCCAGTCTCAGAATTAAGAAAAATCATACTTGAGCTTTCCCATGCCCAATCTGTCTAGAGCTCACGGATCAGAAGCTGGGGGTTAAGTTAAAGAGCTTATTTTGGCTTTTCCATTCCGGAGAATCTTAGAGCTCACCTCCAGTTTGAAGAGGGCAAGACAGGCCTTGAACCCTTCATTTAATGAGAAATGCAGATGCATATTTGTGCATCACCATGCATGTAACATAGGTATCAGGATACATGAAAATATGTGTGATGGAAAGGTATTGGACATACTGTGGAGGAGGGGGGGAGCAGATACCCTCTTCTATAAATTAATGGTTGTGTTGGAAAGCAGAGCAGAACTGGGATAGAAATCACTACTAAACAGAGGAGACAACCTAAAGATGAGCCAGTATTAAAGCAGAAGTTCTGCAAAGCCTTAGTACTAATGGACACTAATTTTGTGAGAAATGTGCTTTATTTGTCTATTCTAGGCAGTACCCTGCATCAGTGAGTGATTTTAGTTTCTATAAAAATCCAATTTCCCTTTTCTTCTCTAATCTCAGTCCATCAGAGTCATACTGTGGATCTCAATAGCTGGCATAAACACCCTAATTCAAGACTGCTTTGTTTGATTAAATCAACAAAGCTTATTTTGTACTGTTGTACCAGACCGTACAAGATTGGATGAGACTAGAACGAAGCGGAGCAAAGACTTGAGGCATTGCGCTGGAAAACAGTCTTTCAATAATTCCATTTTATGCCTGTCACAACTGCATCCCTTTTCTAAATAGCAGGATTTCAAAGGTGGAATATTTATCTATTTCATTTAAATCTGTCATAAAAACCCTTCACAGGCGTTCAGGCTGCGCTCTCTGGTGGTGAAAAGATGAACGGACATGTCGTTCTTAAGGGGTGACGGAGGGGAAGGAGGGAAGAAGGGAGGCTGGTGTTACCTGCGGAAAACACTCGACTCGGTTTTTGTCTGGAGCAGCAATTGCTCTCAACAGAAGATGCTCGACTTGTATGACTGGAAAGCTGTATGAATGTAATTGCTGATGAAAGAAGTGGGAGAAGAGCCCAAGATTTTATATGCAAAGTTGGGAACAAAGAAAGCTATTATCCAGAAATATGTAGATATTAAATAAATAAATAAATAAATAAAGCCTTAGAAAAATCACTTATAGGTATTGCAAAAAAAAATCCAGTGGAGTAATATACTAGTGAAATCAGCTGCAATCTTTTGCTCTTGCCAGTCCCTCCCCGAAGTGTGATTAGTAAAGTACAGTGTGCTACAGTACATATTCTCCAGGACAGCCACATCAGGCAGGTACCAGCTGTAGTGGGTCTGTGTTCCACTCCTAGCAAGCTACAGACATTAGGCGTATGCTACTAAAGGCTTTCATTACCAACTAGCTCATGATAATTTTGCGTAGTACAGAATTATGATAAGAGCTTGGCTTTGCAGAATGTTTTTCTGTGTTTTTTTTTTTGTTGTGCAGAGTAATTGACACTGACAAAGTTTCTTGTGGGAGGAAGAATGAAGAGGCTGTACTCTGTGGTCATGCAGTTTGGTGTTTGAAGGCAGGAAGAGAAATCAGATGTCTCTTCTCCTGAAATATGTAGTGCATGTGGGCTAAAATAGGATTTCTGTCGGTCAGCCCCACTCTGTTTCTAAAAGGTGGCCTGTTACATCCATAATCTATTGGTGCATTTATAGAATCATAGAATCATCAAATACTTAGGGTTGGAAAGGACCTTAAGCTCATCTAGCTCCAGCCCCCCTGACACAGACAGGGCCACCTCCCACTAAACCATGTCACCCAAGGCTATGTCCAAGCTGGCCTTGAACACCGCCAGGGATGGCGCATTCACAACTTCCCTGGGCAACCCATTCCAGTGCCTCACCACCCTTACAGTAAAGAATTTCTTCCTCAGAT
>JASSUY010040558.1:29065-40834 GCA_032466535.1 Forpus xanthops | reverse complement strand
AGCCTGACCAAGCACTGTACCCTCACCATTCTGGGTCTCTGCTCTCCAATTTTACATTCTGGGCATGACGTGCTGTGGTATGGAATACCTCTTTGGTCAGTTTGGGTCAGGTGCCCTGTCTCTGATTCATCCCAGCTTCCCCTCCTCCCTGGCAGAGATGAAACTCAGAAAGTCGTTGGCTAGCCTAAACATTCTAAGCCATAACTAAAAACATTGGTGTTATCATTGCTGTTCACAGGCTCAAAATCAGAAACACAGCACTGCACCAGCTACTACGAAGGAGAAAAATGACTGCTGCTGCTGAACCCATGACGGGACGCATGCTTATTGTGCAGAAGAAGGCCTATATCAGCTGTGTATGGATGCAATGTAGTTTGATGTACGAGAAGTCAAGGGCACTAGATCTTCGAAAAAAAACAAATAGATCTCATAAATACAGCATAATTGCAAGTATGTTATAATCTAAAGTTAAAAGGTATCACAGACAAAATCGCTGTGTTAGCCATCATCTTGGGTGGTTTTGCTTCTTATTCTAAACAATATGACACATTTCTAAATGCATTTTCAGCAATTTATTTCCTTTGTCTCTCCTATCAAATTCATTCAATGTCAGTGTTATTATGCCACAGTAAACACCATGAACTTATATTATTGAATTTATTCACACTTATATTCACTAGAAATTGCTGAAGTAATATGTCTAAAAACATAAATGCCTTTTTTCAACAGTTTAGGCTTTTTGCTCTCATTATAAGTTGTGAGAAGAAAGCACAGTGTTCCTTATTCACCTAACTCATGAAGAATAAAATCTCCACAAATTATTCATTGCATATTCTTTCAAGAAAGCTGTATCTAACAAGACAGATGGTGTTTCCATGAATTCAGAAGTTCTAATAAATATTATTTCTATTATATTAGCATGATACCAGCAGGTATACTGAATCTGTCACAGAGAAAATACAGAAGTGCCTGATATTTTCTATTCATGTTCAAATATATTATACCCAGTGAAGTTCCTGTGCATTTGAGTAAGAAATGAATGTTCCTTAATGTGGCTAACACCTGTCTAATCAAAAGAAGACGGAGACTGACACTTTAAAAAGATCTGTACAACAATTTTCAATTTTAGTCAAGAAAAGTATTATTTTAAAACTGTGCATCATGAAGAAAAAAAACCTCAACTAACCAAAAAAGCAATTAACAAAACCCCAAAGTGTTATATAGGAAAATGATGTTAACAGGGGTATCTGTAGGTATTTTACTGAAAAGAGAACTAAAATTGCTGAGTAGTATTGTCATATCTTCTGTTTTGATTAAAGTAGACAGCACATATGATTAGCCAACTAGGACATCTCAAAATTGAGACTTAGAAAAGAAACTCCTTCTCATGGCAGGTTTCAGTAGTTTGAAATATTTTATGATGAAGTATCACTCTCCAAAATGTCTTCTGAATGCAAATACCATTGATTACCCATATTTAGGATGGTTTAGCAGGCTGCTTACTGAGCTGAAGATATGGACAGATCAGCAAAATGCTAAAGCACCAGGAAGATTTGAGCAGACCAGTTTTAAAACAGGGATGTTTTTATAGGGAAATATTTCAGGTTTTACAGATTCCCACAGAAGATTCTTCTGTTGAAAGTTGTCCAGTAAGCTGAACTCCAAGCTACTTTTAGGATGGGAAATGCTCATTTGTATTTCCACTACTGTCACTCAAGAATGAGTTCTTGGGTGTACATTATTAGTAACTTTTCTTAGGCAGCTGATAGTGCCGTAAAAACCATTACTCAGAAAATTGTAGAAGGAAGTAAATCACTGAAAGGGCAGGTGCCACTGGCACATAGTGTCAGTCAGATGAAAGCAGGAGAATTATGCATCTTTTATTTCCTGAAATAAAAGGTTTAGATTTTTTTATTGAGTTAAACGTCATATCCATACAAATGTACTTTTAGCACTTCAGATTCTGCTGTTCTGGCTTGTGCTGTTACTGCACTGCTGTTCTCTGAGAAGGATTAGGACATCTTCTATGATAGGTATGCTTTATATTGAAAAGTAATGACTCAGGAAAACCCTCTGAAGGCTGGATTAGGAAGAATAGTCGTATATGCTAATCAGCAACATAGCAGCAAGGGTGAAGTTTCCTGTGAAGGCTGGACTTATGCAAATGTCCAGGATGCTAGAAGATTCTCAAGGTGCCTGTGTCCGTATCTTTGCAGCCCTGCCTCTTTTTTTGCATTGCCTGGACTGTGCTTATCTACTCAGTATGGTCACTTGTTAAGTGGGCACAAAGGTAATCTGCCTCCTCAGAATATTTTTGTGCTGGTACAGTGACACGAAAAGCTCACCAAAGAATCAGCCAAGCAACAGAACTCAGGGAAGAATTGGAGGAGGAGCCATGTCTTCTAGCAGAAGTCAACTACTAGATTGCTTCAGACATCTCAAAAATAAAATCAACTTGAAGTCAACACAAGCTAATGTTGTTTTCAAAGAAATGATTCAGCATTCCTTTCTGGCATTAGATGGCTGACAATTTTTATCAATTCTTCTGCATAAACAAAGATCAGCACTACTAAACAGTAGATTTTATGGGAAACGTACACTTTAAGCTAGTTTCAGACTTTAGAACAAATTATTTTATTTTACCAGGATTGCTTTGTTAATGAAATTCATCACAGCTCTACAAACATTTGTGCCAGCAAACCTGAGATGATGTTGGGAGACAAGGGTAGAAAGAACTTTGTCAGCAGGTGCCATGGTTTAAGCTCCTCAAGCAGTTTGCTTGCTTATTCCCCCCTCTTTCTTCCCCAGTCCTGGGGGGATGGGGAGGAGAATCGAAAGAATGCAACTCCCACAGGTTGAGATAAGGACAGTTTAGTAACTAAGGTGTAACAGAAATCACTACTGCTACCACCAGTAATAATAATAACAAGGCAAATACAAGGAAAGAATACAAGAGCTCACCAAGTATACCCAGCCTGACCAAGCACTGTACCCTCACCATTCTGGGTCTCTGCTCTCCATTTTTACATCCTGGGCATGACGTGCTGTGGTATGGAATACCTCTTTGGTCAGTTTGGGCCAGGTGCCATGTCTCTGCTTCCTCCTGGCTTCCCCTCCTCCCTGGCAGAGCATGAGGCTCAGAAAGTCGTTGGCCAGCCTAAACATTCTAAGCCATAACTATAAACACTGGTGTTATCAGCGCTGTTCCCAAGCCAAAAGTCAAAAACACAGCATTGCACCAGCTACTACGAAGGAGAAAAATGACTGCTGCTGCTTAACCCATGACAACAGGTTTAATTTATACTGTGCTTAAGCAGCAGTTTAAGCATAAAGCAAAAAAGGGTAATGCAGCCATAGACCATTTAGATAAGGTATTCATAAATAGGAGGGCTATGCGGTAAATATTGCAATATTTCGTTCAATTTGAGAAAGAAGTTGTAGTAACCGTGGGGGCAAAGAAAGAAATTCTAAGAATCATTAAAAAATGAGGAAAAATAATGAATGTCACTAAGTGAAATCAATCTCTAATAAAAAGAAGGTAAGATATGAGTTGATTGCAGCCTGTATGCAGCTCACAAATACAGATTGGACTTTTCATACCTTTTGAGTGTTTGGCTTTTAAACTTTCATGCGTGAACTCAGAATATTCTCAAATATTTTTTTTTTTCACTTGGTTCCCCATCTGTATGTAAAATATTTCCTTATTCATGTAGTTAAAAAGTTATATCTATGACTGGATTTACATTTGAGATCATTTAATATTATCAACAGAAAGAAACTTAAACTTTTTTAATCTCTTCAGGAATAAACAGAAGTCTAGCTCATGAAATGGAGTTATGGTATCTGAAGAAAACAAAGTACTTTCCAGGTTAAATTTTTTCTTACATTTAAATAAAGATATTAGAGATGTAAAGAACACACCATCAATAAGAATTTAAAATAATAATTATATTTAGCATATAATTGTTCACGTGGTTTTGCTTTGAAGAAGGGTATCAAAGATGCTTCTTTATTAGCTTTCATCACATCAGGATCTTAAGTGATACATAAATCTGTATTTTCTAACATCCTAAATTGTGTCTCCATACCTTTTAACAATAGAAGGAGATATTTCTGCTCTGTCAACTTCAAGTAACTGCCATAGGTCAATAAACAGGTCATCTTCATCCTCTGTTGTCATTAAAATTTCCTCACATATTTTATGATTTACAATAACACCTGTGTCTTTCAGATTTTATATAATACCAAACAAAATACAGAATGTTAAAATAAGATAAAACAAGATGGATTTCTAGACTATGGAAAAAAATCTCAGACTTCAATTACGTCTGGATTTGCAAGGTAAATTATAATTCTTCTCTTCAGCACTTTCAGTGTCTGCCATGAAACAAAAGATCAAGTACAAGTTAACGAAAATGAATATTTCATTAGTAACAAATGGACCATAAGATAATTCTGAGCATCATAATTGTAAGTATTCCTAAAATCCAATAATGACAAATTTGCAATGACCAATGGTTATCTGTACACATATTATGGCTTCATTTATTTTTCAGGTTAATTTTCTACAAAATATCAAGAGGAGAATTACACTACACTGTTTTTTTAAATGAAATATTGCCGGGAAAGATTAATATATCAATACCTGAAAGTGCTGAATTAAAAAACTCTCATTAAAGCCAGGTGGAAGAAATAAAACTGAAATGAGATCATAAATTGGTGCAATAGTCAAAGTAGAGACAGTGTAAAAGAAATTCATACACAAAAATACAGTAGCAGACAAATGACACTAGGTTGGTTATTTATAGAATCATAGAATAATTAAGGTTAGAAAGGATCTTTAGATCATCTAGTTCCAACCCCCCTTCCAGGGGCAGGAACACCTCACACTAAACCATGCCACCCAAGGCTACATCCCACCCGACCTTGAGCACTGCCAGGGATGGAGCATTCACAGCTTCCCTGGGCAACCATTTCCAGTACCTCACCATTGTTACAGTAAAGAACTTCCCCCTTATATCCCTGCCCACGACTGGGGGGTTGGAACTAGATGATCTTAAGGTCCTTTCCAGCCCTAACTATTCTATGATTCTATGTCTAGTCTAAATTTCCCCTATTTAAGTTTGAACCTGTTACCCATTGTTCTCTCATTACAGTCCTTCATGAAGAGTCCCTTCCCAGCATTCTCCTAGCCCCCCTGCAGATACTGGAGGGCTGCTAAGAGGTCTCCATGCAGCCTTCTCCAGGCTGAACAGACCCAACTTTCTCAGCTTGTCTTCATATGGGAGGTGCTCCAGTCCTCTGATAATCTTTGTGTTCCTCCTCTGGACTTGTTCCAACAGTTCCATGTCCTTTTTATGTTGAGGACACCAGAACTGTACACAGTACTTCAAGTGATGTCTCATGAGAGCAAAGTAGAGGGGCAGGAACAAGTCCTTGTACTTGCTGGTCATGCTCCTTTTGGTGCAGCCCAGGATATGGTTGGTTTTCTGGGCTGCGAGAGCACACTGCCGGCTCATGTTCATTTTCTCATCAACCAGCACTCCCAAGTCCTTCTCCTTAGGGCTGCTTTGAATCTCTTCTCTGCCCAACCTGTAGCTGTGCCTGAGATTTCTCCTACCCAGGTGTAGGACCTTGCACTTATGTCTTCCATTGCTTTTAAAAACCAGAACAAGGACTCTGAAAATATTTTTCTTTGTGGATTTAAAAAAAAAAAAAAAATTAATTTAATAAGCACATTTTCAAGGAAATAAAACAAAATAGAACAAAAAAACAAAACAAAAAAAAACCCACAACCAAACAAAATTCTCTAATCAGGGTAACTATTTCAAAATTAGAAACTATGTTGTTTTCTTGATGGTCTTACCTGATAAATGCTGTGAACATTATGATTCATCATCATCCTAAGGGCCAATATCGATGGTAATAGAGGTATATTCTGCATTCCTACCCTATAATGCCATTGAAGAGAAGGAGGCAAGATGGAAGAAGTATGAATATGAAGCTGCCCAAAAGCAGGGAATTTTTTGTTTCTTTGTAATGCTGCTGAAAGACCAATTTTCAGGTCCTCAGGTTGTCAAATCTTTCTTATTTCTTTTGTTTGAGAAAATACTTCAGAACAAATCTGTTCAACAAAAAAGACTTAGAACAATCAAAAATCAGAATAATATGGAATCAAGCAGCTTAAAGACTTTATTCCTGCCCATGGCAACTGAATTCAATTGCTGTTTTTCAGCATCATGGGCACTGCACTGGATTGGATAATGTCTATTATTGGCTGTTTAGTATAGGTGATGCTGCAAAGACCAGACCCCAGTTTTTACATGTGATATCCTTCCTTTTCTTAACAGTGACATAGGGCAGGGGAAAGAAAAGCGTCAGCATTCACATGAATCATCAGCAAGCCTGAGGGAAAAAAAACAAAAAGGATCAAAACTGTTCCTTCAGATCCTCATTTCCTTGGCTTATGCTCTTTCCCTTATCCCTAAAAATCCTTTACTCTGCTTTACATTTCTGCAAGATCAATAAGTAATGCATTTACTTGTACATCTAATTAAAAAAAAAAACCCTGTGTTCTGCTCTATCAAAAACCTCTCAGGATATCCAGTTCACAGACATTCTTAATACACTTTTACAGTAGAGGGCAAAATCAGTCCTTTCCCAAAGTGCAATTGTGGACAGAACATTCTTTTAAAACATCTCCAGAAGTGGTGATAGCACTCTATTTCATGTAATAACCTAGGCTAGAGCACTCATGTTACTTTCGATTTATATGGTTTTAATTCCCTTTACTACCTGAGGAGATTTAAACTTGCGCCATTTAGTAGACTCACAAAATGCTCCCTATCATGGGCTCACCTGGAGGTTAAAGGACCCACTTTGAGGACTCAAGAGGCAGAAAGCAGGATTCATAAGTTGCACTTCCTGTAAGGAGAAGTATTCCTGTATTAAACTTTCAGCAGTCACAGGTGAAACATGTATACTAAAATTAAACATTCAGCGGTTCACAGGAAGGTGATTAAATATTCATTAGCAGAAGACGGAGAGATCTTCTGCAAGACTAAACATGAGTATCAGTTGGTATGAGGTCATATTTGTAAGGAGAAAAATCTAACTTCTTTCTGCTCCCAGGCTGAGTGACCGAGTATTCAGCTTCTCTTCTGGATGTTTATTCTTTGGAACAGCAATAGTATATAATTGTCATGGGTTCAACAGCAGCCGTTGTTTTTCTCTTTTGTAGTAGTTGGTGCAGCACTGTGTCATTTTTGATCTTCAGCTTGGGAGCAGCGCTGATAACACCAGTGTTTATAATTATGGCTTAGAATGTTTAGGCTGGCAGAGGACTTTCTGAGACTCATGCTCTGCCAGGGAGGAGGGAAAGCCAGGAGGAGGCTGTGAGGAAGCAGAGACAGGGCACCTGACCCAAACTGACCAAAGAGGTATTCCATACCACAGCATGGCATGCCCAGAATGTAGAATGGAGAGCAGACACCCGGAAGGTGGGGGGGCACTGCATGGTCAGACATGGTATGAGGTGATGGGGGTGCACTGCTTGGTCGTGCTGGGTGGAAATTAGTTGGTGAGCTCTTATATTCTTTCCTTGTATTTCTCTTGTCATTATTATTACTGGTGGCAGCAGTAGTGCTTTGTGTTATACCTTAGTTACTAAACTGTTCTTATCTCAACCTGTGGGAGTTGCATTCTTTCGATTCTCCTCCCCATCCCCCTGGGACTGGGGGAAGAAAGAGGGGGGAGTGAGAGAGCAGAACTGCGCGAGGGCCTTAAACCACGACAGTAATGAACAAAACCAGTAGGAAATATTTTCCAAAATAAAGTAACTGTCAGACAGTGAAAGGTATAAGCTGCTTTGCAAAGGGGAAAGTGAGCTGGGAGCTGAGGGATGAGCTGGACAGGCCAAGCACAGCACATCTACAGCTCTGCAGGAAAGGACCAAGGTGACGGACTGGAGTTTGAATTCAGTTATGTTGTTCCTTGCAATGTATTTTTCTGATCCTAACCTTATATTGTGGGCTTGACCTGAGGCATGATTCACCTCTATAGCCTCATCTGGCTATCCCTGATCTTCATCTGGCCCTCCACACCCTCGTCACCACTAGTCCTGCTCTGTTTTCCTTGTTAGACATGGTGGGACAGTGTCCTGCCAGCCCTTGCAGCTTGCAACTCTGCTCACCTCAGTGAAGCAGTCCCTTCCTGCTGCTCCCCAGCAGTAAACTCAGGGCTGAGATAGCGTCATGTAATCTTCGCATGTAATGCTGAATAGACTTCATGTAAAGGATAACACTAAAATAATTTCAATCAGATTTTTCTCATAAAATCACTTATTTTAAATATTGTGCTGAGCACAACATATTTGATACATGCAGAAAATCTTTCTTGAATTCTCCTCATAGGTGCAGTGGAACCGGTCCAGCTCTCAGTGGAACTAAGTAGTAGTCAGAAGAACTTCCTACATCTGATAGCTGCACTGTTGGATTCTTGTATCCCTGGTATGCCTGGAAGGTATATTTTCAGCCAAGGCTTAATCGTGTTGGCTTATCTTCTATAACCAGAGATGAAAATCAAGATAGATAGACTTTGACCAATAGAGTAACTTAAGCCATGAAGAGACATGAAAAGATATCTTGAAAGGTGAATTAAATTTTCAGTATTTGTGACTTCTTTAATTCATAAAGCAAGTAAAACATATTTTTCCCCCCTTTTCTGAAACCGGAAAAAAGTAAACCCAACACTATTAAAAATTGAAGTGGAAAAAACAATTAAATGGCTAATTAAAATAATGTTTCTCATTTATCAATACAACTCTTTTGTCTGTGGCTGTTACTATGTTTGCATACACTTATGTAGTCAACAGTAAGTATGAACTCACTCAGGATCAGAATAACATAAGGTCAGTCACAAAAAAGAAATTAAGAATAACTGAGGAAAAGACCAAGCTTATTTCAGACTTTCTCTGGCTCAATGTCCAGCTGGAGACCAGTAATGAGTGTTGTTCCTCAGGGATCGGTGTTCGGGCTGGTCTTGTTCGATATCTTTCTCAGTGACATGGACAGTAGGATTGAACGTGTCCTCAGCAATTTTTCTGATGACACCAAGCTCTGTGGCTTGGTTGATACGTCGAAGGGAAAGAATGCCATCCAGAGGGACCTTGACATGTTTGTGAGGTGGGCAGATGCCAACCTTAAGAGGTTTAACGATGCCAAGTGCAAGGTCCTATACCTGGGTGGGAGCAATGTCAGGCACAGCTACAGGTTGGGCGGAGATGAGATTAAGAGCAGCCCTGAGGAGAAGGACTTGGGGATGTTGGTCGAGGAGAAAATGAACATGAGCTGGCAGTGAGCTCTTGAAGCCCAGAAAGCCAACTGCATCCTGGACTGCATCAAAAGGAGCGTGACCAGCAGAATGAGGGGGGTAATCCTGCCCCTCTACTCTGCTCTTGTGAGACCTCACTTGAAATATTGTGTGCAGTTCTGGTATCCTCAACATAAAAAGGGCATGGAACTGTTGGAACAAGTCCAGAGGAGGGCCACAAGAATGATCAAGGAACTGGAGCACCTCCCCTATGAAGATAATAGAGTTGTGTCTGTTCAGCCTGGAGAAGAGAAGGCTGCGTGGAGACCTCATAGCAACCTACCAATATCTGAAGAGAGCCTATAGGGATGCTGGGGAGGGACTCTTCATGAGGGATTGTAGTGAGAGGACAAGGGGTAATGGGTTTAAACTTAAACAGGGGAGGTTTAGATTGGACCTGAGGAAGAAATTCTTTAGTGTAAGGGTGGTGAGGCACTGGAATGGGTTGTCCAGGGAAGTTGTTAATGCTCCATCACTGGTGGTGCTAAAGGCTGGGTTGGACATAGCCTTGGGTGGCATGGTTTAGTGGGAGGTGTTGCTGCCCATGGCAGGGGGGTTGGAACTAGATGATCATAGAATCATAGAATAGTTAGAGTTGGAGAAGACTTTAAGGTCATTTAGTTTAAACTCTTTACACCTTGTCCTTTCACTACAGTCCCTCATGAAGAGTCCCTCCCCAGCATCCCTATAGGCCCTCTTCAGATACTGGAAGGCTGCTATGAGGTCTCCACACAGCCTTCTCTTCTCCAGGCTGAACAGACCCAACTCTATCATCCTATCTTCATAGGGGAGGTGCTCCAGTTCCTTGTTCATCCTTGTGGCCCTCCTCTGGACTTGTTCCATGATCCTAAGGTCCTTTCCAACCCTAAATATTCTGTGATTCTATGATTATCTCGGCAAATAATCCTTTGTCCTACCTGACACGCAGGTGTTTCTCAAGTATCTAGGAGTAAGATATTCTTCAGAACTAAAAGTTAAAGACATTTGAAACTGAAATTAGAGACTTCTGAATGCAAAAATACATGAATGATACTCAAGAATGAACATAAAATGAGGACAGGGCCTGAGACATATTTTTGACATAAATTACAGGATTATTAAACCCACCAGATTAGACGATCGATATAGAAAACAGAAGTGTTAGCTGCAATTAACTTAATGAGAGGTCTAAAAATGAGTACTTGAGAAATTTCTCTCAACAGCCAGCCAAGTTTTTAATGATTTTTTAAGTTCTGAATTTTGGTAAATGTATCACATTTTCTTTCTTTGTAAACATGATAGATACATATTCATAACTAAAAATAAGAAAATATTATTACATAAAGTAACTGAGTGAAAAATAAAACTTTCAATCATCAAGGAACTGAAGCTGTAATACACGATACTGTGAATTGCACATTATCTCTGCAATAAAGTGATGCTTTGTGATGCTTATTCCTCTTGATTAAAGGTCAAGCTTTCTGTAGTTTTAGTGAGCATGACAGTTCAGAATGATTATTAAGTTCTACTGGTAGCATTTCTAAAAGCATCTCAATAGAAATACACTGCAGCATCAGCATGAGAACTGAGTGTGCCCCTTTGAGCCGTGAATCAATGAACCACTCTACTGTTTTCTTATTAACTGTAATAACTACAGATGTCAAAGTTCCCTTATCTTCAGTAGATCCCACCGAAAATTCCTGAGGGAAAAATACAGTGAAATCCTCTCATATGAAATTTTTATTTTTTTTCTCTCATATTAAACCACACAGATATTCACACACATGCAGAAGTGCTGCACCTACCTAAATTAATAAGATCAGGGTGAATAAAAAAGGGTAGAATGTGAATTTAGTTTTTTCTCATCTGGAGTCATTATAGCCTTTACAAAGACTTCTTGTAGGATATAAACAGAAGTTAAAATCAGAAAATATAGACAGTATATTTTGTTATTCTGAAAACATCTCAAACAGATTTTATAGTTTGTATGAGCATGTACCTGTACCTGTGCTGTGGGAGCCCATGACTGAGATTTTGGTCTGAGGCAGTTATCAGTCACTGGTTTCCAGTAAGATGGATATCAGAATGAGCCTTTTTATTATTATTATTATTTGCCAAACATGTTCTCTATATTTTAACTCCTTTCTCTATTCTATAACACAACTTCTGAAAAAAAAAAAAAAAACCCGCAAATAAACTTCAAAGCAAAATACTTTAATTTGAGATATTAAATAAATCTTCCCTGCTTAGAAAAGTAGATTCTAAATGCATCTGAAAAATAATAATAGAAAGATAACTCATTGTTGTGGTTTGAGGCTTTCAAACCCATGCAGTCGCTCTCTCACTCACTCACTCCCCTCTCTTTCTTTCTCAGTCCGAGGGGATGGGGAGGAGAATCAAAAGAATGCAACTCCCACAGGT